>CM072517.1:72703733-72726233 GCA_036898135.1 Oncomelania hupensis
ATCGGGAAATTCTGGGCCGCCTCCCCTGTGGAAGGCGTAGTCGCAGCCTGTGGCGCGCCCAAACCCAACCTACCTAACATGTTAGTTGTAATTTTTTGAAATTTATAAATTCTTTAAATTTTTGAAATTTTGCTGGGGGGAGCAAACCGGAGTACCCGGAGAAAGTAAATAATATTCGGAGAAACATAAAGCCCCGATGCGGGATCGAACCCACACCTGTCAGGCGCCATTGGTTTCTGGCCTGTGGACAAGGCAAGTTAGTCCCGCCTTAGCCCACTTGGCCACAACGCTCGCTGGTAGCCATGTCATACAGGCTTTTGATGACTTCAATAATTTTAGGGTTGATGTTGTACACTCTCATGGTTGCCCACAGAACTGCATCCCAGACTCAGTCAAACGCTTTCTTGAAGTCTACAAACACACGATATAGATGTTATTGGTGTTGTAGGTATTTCTCGCAGATTATTCTGAGGTTGAAAATCTGCTCAGTGGAACTTCGCCTTGCCCTGAATCATGCTTGTTCTTCAGCTTGGGGTTTCAACCTGTTAAGTATTATTTTCAGGAGGACCTTGCTGGGATGGCTGATGAGGCTGATGGTGCGGTAATTTTCACACTCCTGAAAGTTACCCTTTTGGGAAGAGTGATGACAAGCGACTGGGTCCATTGTGTGACGACACGAGTTTTTGATGCACGCTAACAGTAAGGTGTGCCAGTTTTGTATATAGGTAAAGTTTCACATCTCTAGCGCTGCAGTGTATAAGTTTGAATCAGCATTTTTTATTGCGTATGTATGTTAGGTATGTATGGTTTTCACGTGGTTAACGCATAACGCATAGCTTGAAGAATTGGGGTCTGAACGAAACTCGATGCCTTGTGCTGTGAACTGGAAAAGGTTTTGCCTAGGAGAGTCAGGTTGGGAGCGCTTGCTAGCAGATGGGTTTTGGATGGAATGTGACTTGTGACTGTGTTATCTCAGAATAAAAGTAAAGTCTGTTTCATAAGGGTAGTGTGTCGTATGTTCCTACCACCCAAGGTCTTGCTCCTACGTCAGGACAAGAATGTCCAAAGTACTGTAAAGCTGCTGTGGTAAAGGAATTCTGTAGCAGTAGTGGAAGGTCTATGACTGCCATTATTTTTGGAGTAAATAAGTGTAGAGTCTGGACTTAAGGGTGTGTACTCTTTGTTTAGGGACCTCCCAATGCTCAGTGACCTCATCGGTACTGAGATGATCCATGTGCATAGCATAGCATAGCGCAGCATAGTAACGTACTATCTACTCTCAGCAGATAACAGTGTGTTGTATTGTGTCGTGTTGTGGTGTGGTGTTGTGTTGTCTATCTGTTGCTTCACAGGCCGAGGACTTAAAGGTGAGTGTGAGCCCAGTATTTCAATTCCTTAGTGGCTATGCACTCCGAGCTTGCGTACGTGAATGAATGATGTTGAAAGAGGGAAAAGGGGATAATTATATTTTGCTAAATAGTATTTTCTATATGATTTTTATATGATTTTGTATTTGAATATGTAGAATGAATAATGTTGTTGATGCTGTTGCCAAAATGGGGTCAAGGGGTAATGAGGAAGCATATATGTTAAAATGAGAGAGAGAGGGGTGACAAATATGAGGGAAGGGTGACATTGTATTATAGCATGCTAGAGAGGGATAATTTGTGAATGAGGGGAGACAATGTACTATAACATAGAGAGGGGTGATGAAGGTGAGAATAAAGTTGAATCAGGATTGTTTGTCTGGAAATGGCATTATAATTAATAATGTGAATAGGAATAGCTTGTCCAGCATTGTCAATGTCTGTTCAAAGATCATCGGTGTCAGGCAGAGAGACCTGGGTTCTTTCTGCGATCAGCAAATTGTCAAGTAGGCGAACGGAATTATTTGTAGACCAGAGCATGTTCTGGCGGGGGAATTCTCAGTGCTACCATCCGGGCGTCGTTTTGCCTTACCGGCCTGTAAGGGTAATCGCCGCTCCCACAGTTTTATTCCTTGTGCAATTCGACTGCTAAATTTGATGCGATCATCTCCGCTTTAACATTTTCCCCACCGCCCTAAAGCAAATTTATTTATTTTTTTTTTTTTAAATGCTCGACGATGGCCCGATTCAGGGATTGATTGATTGTTTTTCGACCGATTGATTTGATGATTCATTGATGATATTCTTACCTTGTTTTCTTACCATGTTTTTATTTGAGTTCACTGTTTAACTATCGGCTGTGAGTGCTCATGATGTGCGTGGTGTGTGTGCGTGTGTGTGCGTGTGTGTTTGGTATGATAGGACATGTGCTTATGAAATCGTGTGATAAACTTTTAAATTTCAAAGTTTTTTAAAACTTCTTTATGTATTTATTTATTTTAATAATATGAGCTGCTTCTAAATCTTTTAATTGCCCTATGTGGATAAATAAAGTTGTATTGAATTGAATTGAATTGGTATAAACAATCATATGTTTATGAGGGAAAATGTAAATTATTAAAACTGAGAATTGAATTGAATTGTGGAAATGCATTATAAACAGGTGAAGATGGCAGACGGCGGAAGGAGTTATTGTTTATGTGGTAAAAAAAAAAAAAAAAGGTAAAGGTAGTCCCATAGCCTTGTGGCCGTAGGGGAGCGTGATGTTGGAGATCACACTTATCTTGGGCCAGCGTAATGAGGGTGATGCCCAACTCTCTCCCTCGCTGCTTTACCTTCCCCACCCTCAAGAGAGTAGGTACTCAATCACAGTTGAGTCAACTGGGGGCGTTGTTGTTTGTCGCTTCACACCTTAGCGGTCACCCATCCAAGTGCTAACCGCACCGGACGGTGCTTCACTTTCGACACAGTAGCGAGTGCTCCAACCACTGCACTATCCGACACTTTTATGAGGATAGATTAGTGAGACAATTTATTTGTTGACAGATTGGGCCTACTATTCCTACTACCTACACTACTATACTACTATTGTTACTACTTCTACCTCTAAGACCAACAAAGAATGTATCTTCTTCGTAAACTTAAAAGTTTCTCTGTTAACTCTATTATTCTTAGCCGTTTTCATAGAAAGCTTGTTGTGTTTTTCATTTGTCTGCTGGTTTAACAGCCTTTCTGTACATGATAAGAACAGTCTGCACTCAATAGTAAATATATGTTCAAAAATAATTGGTGACAGGCAAAGAGACCGTTAGCTGAGGAAATTGTTTTGATGCAATCTGGGAGGAGGTTTAAGATGCCACAGTGCAAGACCAATCGGTATTTAAAATCGTTCGTGCCTCATGCAATACAGTTGATGAACAAGAGTAAGAACAATTAATGCATAAAACTAAAAGTTAAACAATTAGCCTGATAATGACTAATCTTAGCTGCTTTTTCCTTTAATGAATCTTCTACCTTGTTATTTTTATGCCTGTGTCTGTGGTGAGTGCAGCTGGTGATGTATGCCTGTGTGGGGTAAATGTCTATGAACTGGATGTATGTGTGTGCATGGGCAGTGTGTATGTGCGGATGGTGTCGGGGGGGCTGCCGCTGTGTCTTATGCAAGTTGTTTTGTGCAAGTTGTTATTGTTTGTAGACATCATCATGTATATCCTATTTTGTTGTGATTTTTTTTAAATTAGAGAGCATTCATACCCCCATTGTAATTGCCAAATCTGGATAAATAAAGTTGTTTGAATTGAATTGAATTGAATTGAATTGAATTGAAGACTTCTGCCATTGCCACTACTGTGGGTACTTCAACCACCCCTGTTTTCGCCTGATGTGGATGTGGACTGGTCGGACATCACTGCCACCACTGCCACGTTCTCCTTTCTGACGTGGGGGGTCTACTCTGGGGCTTTGCTCATCATCATCACCGGGACTCGTCGCTGAGACGACCTCAGACGACTAGTCTCTGGGGCTACATTCTACAGCTTACATCGACACTGTCATACACACACATACACTTGCATTTCACTCACATAAAATATATTTCAGGTTTCAGAATTTAGTGCAGGATGCTTTATTATCTGTGTGTTGACTGCTACGTTGGTGTTTTTAGATTAGCTAAAGAGACAATAGAGGTACAAACAGTGAACATTGATTAATAAAGCCAGTTAATTTAATATAATCTATTTTCCAAGTTTTGCTGGCTTAACTGCTCAGCTTGTGATCGTATCTATTTGCAGTTTTATTTGCTTATTGTTGCTTATTGTTATTGTTACATATTGTTGTGGGGCATTTTGTGTACAGTTTCTGGGGGTTTCCGATTAGACAAGGGAGGTAATTGTTCAGTGAATACTGGGTTGTGGGTCCGGATAGGGGTTGAAGGTGGTTTAGATCTCTCATTATCCTGTGTGTGTGTTTGTTGTTGAATAAAAGAGTGTGACTGTTCATCTGGCATTTATGTTAGTTCTTTTGTTTGAGTTTTATTCCCCTCACTCGCTGTTTGAGCTGAACGTTCACGGTACCCACTAGGGTGACGTGACACATGGTGTAAGCCACTCCCCACTCTGCCAGATTTTTTTTTACATATAATGGTGAGGGCGCCAATCTTCGCTTCTCCTCCTGCTTGAAGCAATTCCGCGGGTATGTTGTCCACTCCCGCTGACCTCCCATTCTTCAGTGCTGCCTCTTCTTCCATCGGAGAATTGGGAGGATTTCTTCTTCTTCTCTGTTCTGGGGACATGTTAGAATTGATGGGTCTCCGTTTGGTGTGTGGGGTTGTAAAGGTCAGAGCAGTAGTAGGCTACTACTCTGTCCATCTATCCTTGATCTTCTGTAAGGCGTATGGCAAACATGCTTTGGATCGTGGAGACCTTGGGCTGTTTAACACTTGCCAGCCGTTTCACAGTCTGTAGGCTTTCTTGCTGTTGTTCTTGTTCAGATTGTTCTCTATTTCCTGGCATTGCGTTTCTGTCCAGTTCTCATTTGCTGTGCGCATGCCGTTTTGGATGTCATTGTTGATTTTTCGGTAGACATCAGCTCCCCGTGAGTTTGTTTTTTTTCTTTTTCATCTCTCTTCGTTTATCACACAGATCCAAAAGTTCGGGTGTGATCCACGGCTTCTTCTTTGGCCGGTGCTTGCCAAGGATTTCAGTGGCGGCATTTGTCACAGCTGAGTTGAAGGTGGTGGTCATGGCGTTGACATCTGCTTCACCAGCTCCCAAAATGAGCAGTGGTGTAAATTTCCTTCCAATTGTGGCTTGGAATATTTCTGTCACCTCTGTGTCTTGCAGTTTGTCCTGGTCAAACTTCAGTCTGGTCCACTTTGCTGTGTGTACTCTATTCAAATGGAGCCGGAAAGACATCATTACGAGATCGTGGTCAATTCGTGAAAAGTTAGAAGGCGTTTACCTTTTCCTTCTCGTTGTAGCACTCAAAAATAAGGTTATTAGATATACTATTTCCACCATCAGAGAGAGAGAGAGAGAGAGAGAGAGAGAGAGAGAGAGAGAGAGAGAGAGAGAGAGAGAGAGAGAGAGACAGAGACAGAGACAGAGAAAGAGAGACAGAGAAAGGGAGAGAGAGGGAGAAAGAAAATGACAGCAAGCGAGAGAGAGAGACATGAGAGAGAGAAAGACAAACAGACAGACAGACAGACAAACAGACATAGAGAGAGAGAATGACGGCAGATAGGAACATCGAGCGAAATACGGAGAGAGAGAGAGAGAGAGAGAGAGAGAGAGAGAGAGAGAGAGAGAGAGAGAGAGAGAGAGAGAGAGACAGAGACAGAGACAGAGAGAGAGAGAGAGGGAGAGAGAGAGAGAGAGAGAGAGAGAGAGAGAGAGAGAGAGAGCAAATCATTTGTATCCACAGTGACAGTCAAAATGATTGATTCTGTTGTTTTGTTCTAGTTTTATAATTATGTTCAATATACCCACACCAGTACAGTTGTGAATGAGCGACGTATTTAGTCACATAATTATGAACTGTTCTGATAACGTCATACATAGGCTACAATCGACATCATGCATGATAGTTAGATAGTTAGTCATTGTTTATAGGGTCCAGCATCATGCATGATAACTGGCTCAACTATGATAATCGTTATCTAGAAACACCTACTGTTATACATATAGACATGCCCCGTTCTGGTTTCGTAATATCACTCCTACTTTTTGACCCACCCAAACACAAATTAGAAGGGCAAAGCCCATAATTATGTCTCACATTCTCTTTATGAAACTAGCAATATTTAACATGAAAATTAGTGCCCGGAAAAAACAAAATGAAACGGTGGCATTAAAATGCAAAAGTAATACCGACTTTGATCTTTCTATTCTCTTAACCTTGAGTTGACCTTGACCTCCGGCTCCAAATACACTCATATACTATCAAATAAAATGCAGCAAAAGTTGTATTATGCCAGAAAACGCTGACCTAGGGATGACCTTGACCTTCAGTGACCTTGGCCTTGGGATGACCTTGACCCTTACGGGACCTCTCATGCATGTCTAATCAAATAACCCAATGTAGTTGCATACTTTGGGTTAAATAAACAGCCATTCCACTGTAAAAACTTTCTTTTAACAAATGTTTTTGCAAGGCCTTTAATGACATTGATCTTCGAAATCAACGCAAAAACGGAGCACATATGAAAAATATCAATCTGTCATCTCTAAATACAAAACGTTTGGACTTAATATCTCAGGTCACTTCAAATGAACTATTACTAACCGACATTGGATCATGGACAGATCAAGTGACCTTGACCTTGGAGTGAGGTTGACTAAATTTGCACAGAATGCGTGTCTCGTTGATATTTATTGTGCATCAAAGAATCATAAGTTTAATATTAATAACCTAGGGAAAAAAACTTTTTGTGAAAAATTGGCATATTTTGACTAGCATTTGAAGGCCCTGTCACCTTTACCTTGAATGAAGTCATTCATTCACTGATCTCTCACTGAGGTCTCATGGGTATACACCATCTTATCAAGTTTGATTGTGATAGTTGAAACAGGTTCTGAGTTTTTAGCCACTTTAACGTTTTTGCACAGACAGATGGCGGACTGTACTGCGGACAGACAGACGGACGGACGGACAGACATTTTTGGACTAAGCCTATATAGGACTCATATCGTACAGGTCTGTAAAAATATGTAAAAAGGAAAATTTTAGGTTTGAGTACATAGACTCACATTTCTATGCATTTGAGTCAATAAAAACTACTCATTTTATTGATCACATTACGAGCGTGCCTTTTCTTATCTGGACCATGTTATTTATTTATATAGCGCTTTTCCAGCTCAAGAGCTGCTCAAGGCGCTGGTGATACAGGATGAAACTCAAGCCGCCCGAGGGGCCCACTTGCAACCTTTGGGAGCATAGTCTGACGCCCGGACAACTGAGCACAATCCTGAGGGCGACCGGGGATGGGGAGAAGGGACCTAGTGCATGCTGGGTGTATTTGTGTAGAGGGCACTTACCCGTCGAGGACATGAGCGTCAGGATCTTTAAAGTCCATGCGATGGAATGCGAGCGTGCACAGACTAGACAAATCTCCTTTAAATGTGTATAGGGACAATAAAGGATTCTGTATTCTGTGTGTATTCTGTATGTATTCTGCATTCTGTAGACCTCGGTTTATACTCTCATCCGAATGAGCAGGAGCGCAGTGCCACAGGTTGTCTTTTACTTTCTTTTTTTTTTCTCTCATGTGATCCAATGACCTTGACTTGGGAATGAGTTCGATCAAATTTGTGTAGTATGTGTACATCTCATTGATACTTATCATGCATCAAAGAATCTTAAGTTCAATATTAATAACCTAGAGAAAAGTAACATTTTGTGAAATTAAAAAAACAACAAAAAAAAACTAACGTTTGTTGACTCTATGACTTTGACCAGGAAGTGAAGTCATTCATTCACTGATCATTTATGAGTTCTCATGGGTATACACCATCTTGCCAAGTTTGGTTGTGATATTCGAAATAGGTTCTGAGTACTTATCCACTTTAAAGGTTTGTACAGAAAGACGGCGGACAGCGGACAAATGGATATTTTTTGTTCTATGTCATTTTTGGATTATTCAGGACTCATCTCGCACAGATTTGCAAAAATCTGGAATTTTAAAAAATTGTGTGAGTACATAGAGACTCACATTGCTATTCATACGAGTCAAAAAAAACTTTCACAATATAAATATATACATCAAGAACTATAAAAATACAACCACAACAACAACAACAAAAAGGCTTTCAAAATATAAATATAGGTGATGTCCTATACAGGTACGTACACTCATATACCATGTACTGATGTAGACATGATAGATTTCTAAGACAGGAACATCGAAGTAAGGGAAACAATCGTGATGCTCAGGCCAAGGGAAGCGACAACGGGAAGAGTAGTTGATGTTCCTGAATCATCTTGCCCTGTCGAATGAATAATAATAATAATAATAATAATAATAATAATAATAATAATAATAATAATAATAATAATAATAATTCTGACAATAGTAATTAATTTTTTTATAACACAAAACCAAACTTAAAGCGTGCTCTAAGCAGCGGCGTAGCTAGGGATTTGGGGGCCCCGGGGCTTGGCCTCTTTGGGGGCCCCTGCATTTTCAAATTCGACATCATGACATGGGATAATGTACTTAATAAATATGTAAGTCTAAACTTATATAACAACGTGAATAGCAAGATTACATGGCGGTGGCGTAATATTTAATATAAAAAAATTGAGGACTCTCCTTTGGTGGCCCCCGCTCAAGTGGTGGTCCGGGGAGACTTTCAAATTTGAACCCCACTTCCCCCTCCCCTAGCTACGCCACTGGCTCTAAGCCCTCGTATGCATACACTGGCAAGGACTAATATGTAAACAATGTGGTAAAACCTTATGCGATAAATCAGTTAAACATTACATTACATTACGTGAGTATTGCTTTAGGTCCAGCGGACTCTTCCGAGCCAAATCAGGACCGGTCAACCCCTGATCCGCATAAAAGATCTGCTGAAACAACCCTAGTGGCAAAACTGAAAGCTCCCCACCAGCCAGTCACTCCACAACAAAGACACCCCACGCAGGGGACGCTGAGGCTGTACTCTAATTTATCGAACCCCCGTTTACAAAAACAAAATAGAATACAAACATCAGTATAAATTATCAACACAACACTGTTACACTCAGTTTGATGTTGGTGTTTTCTATCAGTATCTGATTCAGCCCCGATGCTTGAATTCCTGATAGTTGTGTAACTCAGATTCGTTTATCCACGCAACCCGTTCAAACAGCATACAAGTCACAAAGTCGACGTATGAAGTTTTCCACTTTTATTCAGCACACACCAACAACTGCATACAATTCTCAATTCAACTCAACAACTTTCACAGCAACTCTCTAAATCACTATCAACAACTTTACTATCTCAACAGCAACTCGGCACACGATTAAATAACCTCTCTCTTTTCTGGAACAATTTGGTACATGGTAGAAATGACGTACTGCCACCAATCGAACTAAAGATCGTCATCACTGACTTACGTCATACCTATTTCCTCTACTTCCGGGAACATTCACGACCTTCGATATCCATCGGGAAATTTCTATCGACAGATCACGAAAATTCTCCAATAATATCGACCAACGAAAATTATCAACGTTATACAAAACCACTCCTAACAACAATGCAAACTCAAATCAAAGGTAAATAAACTCCATTATAGAATACTTTGCAAAACGAAACGATTAGATCTATCGTACACGTTTCCGACGTACTACCATTCGCGTTTCAACGTAACATAACCCCCCACTCAAGAAGAAATTTACCCAATTTCTTTCAACAACGTTGAAACGTAATGCACAAACAAAGTTCAGAATTAAAACTTATTTCAGACTGTCTGAACACTGTCAATGTTCTCAGCTCATTCACACAGAGTCAATGGTTTTCATCTTCAAATCTGTCTGGATATTGTCAATGTTCACAGTTTATCTACACGGTCAATGTTTTTTACTCACACACTCTGCTGAGGAAGTCCGCACCAACATTGTCTGATCCTTTGATAGATTCTACTCGCATGTTAAAGTTCTGCAAGTACATAGCCCATCTCATGATGCGACTGTTCACAAACTTGGCAGAGTTCAAGTAAGTTAGCGGCTTGTGATCAGTCTGTAGCACGAACTTCACTCCTTGAAGGTACAGTTCGAACTTCCGGATTCCCCATATGATGGCAAGGCACTCTTTCTCCATGGTCGAGTAATTTTTCTCAGCCCTGGACAGCTTCTTGCTGGCGTAACTGACCGGAAATAGTTTCCCTTCGTGCTCTTGCATCAGTATGGCGCCGATGCCTTCGTCCGCTGCGTCTGTCCTTAAGACGAATTCCTTGGAAGTATCGGGCAGTCGTAGCACCGGATCCTTCGAAAGGAGGTCGCGCACAGTCTGGTATGCCCTCTCCTGAGACGGTCCCCACTGCACTTGGTTTGGACAGCCTTTCCGCACCAGGTCCGACAAAGGTGCTGTGATGGCTGAGTAGTTCGGTACGAACTCCCTATAATACCCAGCCAATCCCAGGAAAGATCGTACTTGCTTCTTTGTTTGGGGACGTGGAGCGTTCAGAATTTTGGTGACGTTTTCTAGCAGAAGCCCCTTTGGTCCTTCTTTCAGCGAATGGCCGATAAAGTCTACGTTGTCAGTCCCCAGAATGCACTTACTGGGTCTCACGGTCAGGTTGGCTTCTGTGAGACGGTGAAACAGCTCCCTCAAGGTCTGCAGATGCTCTTCCCAGGTGCGAGTGTGGACTAGCAGGTCGTCCCAGTAACACACGACATTGTCCATCCCTTTGAGCATCTTCTTCATCCCTCTCTTCAGGGTAGCTCCGCTGTTGACCATGCCAAAGGGCATCCTTAGGCACTCGTACGTCCCATCAGGGGTTATAAAAGCAGTCTTTGGTATGTCCTGTTGACGCACGGGGACTTGCCAATAACCTTTGCTGAGGTCAATCTTTGAGAAGATTCTACTCCCCGATAATTGGCGGAAGAGGTCTGCTGCGGTAGGCATCGGCTCAGGGTCGAAGACGGTGATCTTATTAACCTTCCTGTAGTCGATGCATACTCGGTTGCTCCCGTCCTTCTTCTTCACGACCACGACAGGGGACGCGTAGGGGGAACTGGACTCCCTGATGATACCCATCTTCAGCATCTCATCGATGTCTTTCTTCAAGGATTCACGGGCCTTGAAAGGGATCGGGAAGGGCTTGGAATCGAACATGGATATTCGAAGTGAGGTGGACTTCGTGTTCGACCAAAGTTGTAGAGCCAGGGACATCGCTGAAGTTGTGGGGAAACTCGCCCATAAGGTCCTTGAGCTCCAACTTTTGACCTTCCGTCAAGCTCGGTCCTAGCTTAACATCATCGATGCCTTCTTTGCTGTGGAAGTCTCCCAGTTCCAACAGTTCTTCGCTGTCAAAGCTGTCGTCGGTCACAGCTGCTGTGGCTGCGTGCACAGTCTCTGATGGCCTTTCCACGTACAGCTTAAGGAGGTTGGCGTGGTATATCTTGGAATGCTGGCCGACCTTCACCTTGTAGTCGTTGATTCCCACCACGGTCTCCACTTCGTACGGGCCTTTCCACTGCATCAGCAACTTATTGTGATCAGTAGGTAGCAGCACCAGCACTTTGTTGCCAGGTTTAAACTTCCTGTTCACAGCCCTACGATCATAGTAGTGCTTTCCACAGTCCTGGGACTTCTTCAGGTTTTCTCTGGCTATCTCGAGAGTCTGCTCCAGCTTCTCCCGTAGCTCAAACACGTACTGGTAGCTGTTCTTCACCTCTGGGGTCTCTACTTCTTTCGTCCACAGTTCTTTCAGGATGTGCATCGGCCCTCTGATGGTTCTCCCGTACAGCAGCTCGAACGGAGAAAAGCCGGTGGACTCCTGCGGTACTTCTCTGTAGGCGAAAAGTAGGGCGTGGATGTAGCGATGCCATTGTCTGGGCTGCTCGCTGCACAGTTTCTTCAGGGTGGACTTCAGCGTAGCATTGAACTTTTCGACAAGCCCGTTGCACATTGGATGGTAGGGTGTCGTAGTCAAATGCCGGATGCTCAGCAGTCTGTTGACCTCCTTCATGCAGTCAGAGACGAACTGCGTCCCGAGGTCTGTCAGAATTTCTTCAGGCACTCCAAGTCTACTGAACATGTCCACCAGTGCCTCTGCTACAGTTTCAGTGTCAATCTTCTTCAGTGGCACTGCTTCTGGGTACCGAGTTGCATAGTCCACTAAGGTCAGTACCCATCGATGACCTTCTTCACTCGGAGGTCTTATTTCACCGATTAAGTCTAAGGCCACCCTCTTGAAAGGTCGGTCGATCAGAGGCATTCTCTGTGTCACGCTACGCAGTTTGCAGTCGCGCGCCTATGTATATAGTTTAATCATCAGCCTGTACATAGAGGTTAAAAGTTACGACAGTCAAGGGGAGAGAATCAGAATAGATTAATTAAGTTTATAATTAATAGAAGTAGCGAATGATTGCGCCCGTGCGGAACGCACTATGTTAGAAAACAGCATAGTTGGCTATTTTGTTATTGAGAGGATTAATTGCTGCCATGCGATATTCTATGTGTGAAATGCGTGCTCTAATCGCGAACGGTGTAGGGAATGAATTATAATTAAAACGAGTATATTCTAGAAGATTCTTAGCTAATCGTATAAAACCCCATGCACTGTATTTTTTGATAGGAGCAGTAACATTTTCATATCGCTTTTGTAGCCAGAATCAACAGATCCGAGTTGGGTCAAGGTGCCAGTTAGTGACTTTGTCTGTGGGTCGTACTGATCAGACCGTCAACGAAAAAGAGCCTAATTATCGGAAGAGGAGGACTGTTTTGGGAACACTTTGGAAGTGTTTGTTTAACTGGAACTGTTCTAAGCTGTTTAGAATACCTACTGTGTATTCTCGGTGAAATCTGAGTTATCTACGTATAACGTCGGGTGACCTGTGACTCCGTCTAGGACTTCTTCTGCCTGTATATCACCTTGCCTAACCATCTGTGCCTGTGTGTTTGTCCCGTCGTTTGTGTGTCTTTGTCAACAGGCCGGAGGATCCACTGGTAGCCGTAAGTTGTTTACCTCAATTTCTCAGTTGGCCATAGCGTTCGGGGGTTTGGGTTATGCATGCAGTGTGAATGGATAGTTAATTATGTTTTCTTAATTCTATTTTATGTTTCATATTGTTTGCTGCATAAATACCTAGCAATAGAGAGAGAGAGAGAATTTTCTAAAATGTATTATAAATTAAATAATTATAAATTGATATAAAGAATTCGCTGTTATGTAGCGAAGAGATGACAGAAAGGAGGTGATTGTGAATGTATATGTGCGATGACAGGGAGGATGAGTAAGGATGTTGAAAGGGAGACAACCATTCCGATAGCGGGATGCTTGTGCAGTATATTGTAATATAATTATTAATGGTTGCGTATTTTTGTATGTATTGTTGTAGATGTACCAAAACCAAAACCTTAGAGCAGATCATTGATGGTGTGCTGAAACCTTGCTGGTGTGAAGCTGGTGTGCCTCGGCCTATTACGCCGGTGTTTCCGTGGGTCAACCTCGGTTGCGAAGGTTGTGGTATTCGACCAGGGAACCTTATTTCGTTTATAAAGCACACACACGCACACTCCACCATTCACAACAAATAACTATAACCATTGATAAACAGTTGTGAGGAACAATAATTGTTTTACATGTGATAAATTATAAATTACAGCACATTGAAATATATTTAATCTGAATTGATTGATAAACGTTGTTGAGTAATATTACCTACTAGATTAAGTAGCCCTGTGATTGTATAGTTTTGTCTGGGGGAATTATTTCGCCAGATATTAATTAATTAATAATTTAGATTAATTTCTTACAGATTCTATTTTGCATAAAGGATAAATTTTCTTTATTCATTTTTTTATAATATAAAAGACTTGTTGTATCTGTTTGAAATTTAAGTGGAACAAAGTTTGAATATTTATAAAGATTTAAAGCAGTTGCTTACTGTATATTTACTTTGTTGTCAGTAAGCTGTTTCAGCCATAATTATTATAAATCTCTTGTACATTCGTAGTTAGTCATTTTTCATTTTGATTTAATTATCATTATTATTTTGAGCGTATTGTTTATGAATTAGTTTGGGGTTATATTAGTGGGATTGAGGGTTGGTTGGTTGGGAAGTGGGATAAAGGGAGTTAATTTTTAGTGCGAATGAGTGAGTGAAATAAAGAAATTGTCTTGTTACTTCTGGTTTTGTCTTTTAGAGTTTATTTAGGTGTTGGGTTTTTTTCTCGTGTGAAAGAGCACACACGTCGAACCTCTGTTGAGGCAGTTGGGGCGTGACATTTGGTGGCAGCGGTGGGATAGATCTAGGAAGGGATAGGGGGAAGTAGTTAGGGTAGATTTATTTTTTGATTGTTTAGATACCAGAAGTCAGTGTTTGTTTCTTTGTCGTCTTGTGTGTCGGATGAGTGGCCAGTGGGTGGTTGGTCGGGAGTGAGGTTGCGCTGCGCAAAAGGGTTCACACCCCGAGCGTGTGTGCACAAACGGGGGGTTGAGGTAAGCAACTTTGTCGTCGAGGCCTAGACGATAAGGGACTTCTCCGGCTCCTGTTACTGTTTACTTGTCATTTGTTCGACTGTTTGTATATGTGTTAATCGTTATTTGTTTCATTTGTTATTCACCCATTTTTTTTCCCATTTTCATTCTTAGTCCGCGACTGTATGCTGACGAGGGCTGCGACTCGGAGAGCAGCTGAGCAGGCGCGAGCGATGGACCAGTACACGGAGGCCGACGCAGCCGCTTCGCGTCAGGCACCGATGGACGAGGAAACCACAGTGAGTACGCCTTTCGCTCATAGTACTCGCATGGCAGCTGATCTTACTCCTACTGCAGTTAAGGCCGGTGCAGGAAAAAGTAGCGTTGGCATGGATGTATATCTTAGATACAAGGAGCTAGGCGCTAGCATGGGGCTGAAGGGAGCAGGTCTAGCCAGTTTTGTGGTAGACGGGGCGAAGAGGGAGCAAGAGGCTGCTAGATTGGCGAGAGAGATGGAATTAGAGCGGAGGGACAGAGCTAAAGAAACAGCTAGGCTCGAGAGGAAGATGGAACGAGAAGAGAAGAGAAGAGCAGAAGAGTTAGCTCTGGCAGAGAAGAGGAGAGCAGAGGATTTAGCCATAGTAGAAAGAAGGCTAGAACAAGAGCGCAAAGATAAAGCTAGAGAACTGAAGCTCTTAGAAAAGAAGATAGAATCCGAACGGGAAAATGTCGAGTTGCGTCTGCAAGAAGAGCGTGCAGCTAGAGAGCAGGCCCGGGAAGACGACAGAGAAAGGCTCAGAGTGCAGTTGGAGCTAGAGAAAGAACTAGAAGCCCAACGTAGGAGGGATAGAGTTCAGCCTGATAGCTACAAAATCAAGGTCCAACCATTTGATGGCAAAGAGGATATTGAAAGCTATCTACAGCACTTTGAGCAAATAGCTAGAACGCAGAAATGGAAGGAAGAGACGTGGTCGGCTAGGTTGTCACCGTTGTTGTCAGGGGAGGCAAGAGAGACTTATCTGAAGTTAACTCCAGAGCAGATAGTCGATTTCGAAGTGGTCAGGGGGGCTCTTCTGAAACGATTTAGGAGAGATGCCGACTACTACCGCAAGCAGTTCAGGGGGAGTAGGAAAGAAGGCACAGAGACTTTTCCGCAGTACTTGAGTAGAGTACAAGTCTTAGTGAAGAGATGGTTTTCTTTGGCTAAGAAAGATATAGATGATGCGGGTGTAGTGCTTGATGTCTTTCTGACTGAACAGTTGTTGTCAGTAATGAACCCTGAGTTAGAGCTGTTTGTGAGGGAGAGGCAGCCTGAGAACGGCGAGCAAGCAGCTGAGATTGCCCAGTTACATGTCGATGCGAAACGGACAGTGAGTAACAGACCAGTGTTCGGTAGCGTGCCATACAAGGGGGGTAATCGTGCTGTCAGTCAACCTGTAGGGGCAGCGAGGAGTGGTCCTAGTGGCAACAAGGGTGAAGAGGATAAGAGGAGGGAACCTAGTGGGGAGAAACGTCCTGTGAAGTGTTTCAGGTGCGGGAAGCTAGGTCACGTAGCGAAGGAGTGCCGTAGTCCGAAACAGTTGCTACGTATCACTGTCAGTCCGGATTCAGGACCGATTCACTCGGAAATGACTAAGGCTAGCTTTAGTACCATTCAGCCGTACAACCCGTGGAGCATGGGAACAGTCAGGGGTCAGCCTGTGAAGATTCTGAGGGATACTGGTGCCGAGGTGGGGGCAGTAGCAGCCAAGTGGGTGCGTCCTGAGGATATGACCGGTAGAGAGATCGAGGTCATGTTCGCTGATCAGGTCAAGTCAGGGAAGTATCCTACAGCGTACGTAGAAGTAGACTCAGCTTTTGTGAAGGGTACAGTAGAATTGATCGTCATCGAGCAAGTTGTACCTGATGTCATTCTTGGCAACTGGGTTACCTTCAAGGGAGGCTATCGTAGTCCAGTCGCCGTAGATGGGTTAGAGTGTGCGATAGCCGCCGTTCAGACCAGGGCACAGGCCAAGGCAGAAGGGAAGCAGGAGAAAGCACTGCCGATTCCGAAGTCATTCCAACTTGACGTGACGCCCGATCAGTGGGCCAAGTTGCAGGAAGAAGATCCCACTTTAGCTAGAGCTAGAGAGTGCGAGAAGCAAGGGACGAAACTCAAGTCAGGCAAGGCGATGGTTAGCTTCTGCAAAAAGAAGGGCATTTTGTACAGAGTACACCATCAGGGAGAAGAAGAGCTAACACAGCTAGTCGTGCCTAGCAAGCTAAGAGGAGAGGTGATGCGCCTGGCGCACGACCCTCCGATGGCCGGACACTTAGGCGGAAAGAGGACACGTGAGAGGATATGGGGGGTGTTCTATTGGCCAGGAATGTGCGGGGATGTTAGGCGATTCTGCGAATCATGTCCCGAATGCCAGAAAACAGTTCCCAGGGGTAGGGTAGCAAAAGTTCCGCTGCAGAAACTACCTCTAGTCGACAAACCGTTTCAGAGAGTTGCAGTTGATGTTGTGGGGCCTATAAAACCTTTGCCTCATTCGAAGGTGGAAACTATCAGGGCAGAGATTGGGATGATGTTGATCATGGGAGCGATCGAGCGGGCAGTTCCACCAGTCAGTTCGCCGATTGTGTCAGTAAGGAAGAAAGACGAAGCAGTCAGATTTTGATTTGATGGTAGGAAGCATTTCAAGAAAAGACAATGTACCAGCTGATTTCTTGAGCAGAACTGAGTAGCGTGGTTGTTAGAACTAAAACTGTTAGTTTTCGTCTTGGTGGGGTGCTGTGTCACGCTACGCAGTTTGCAGTCGCGCGCCTATGTATATAGTTTAATCATCAGCCTGTACATAGAGGTTAAAAGTTACGACAGTCAAGGGGAGAGAATCAGAATAGATTAATTAAGTTTATAATTAATAGAAGTAGCGAATGATTGCGCCCGTGCGGAACGCACTATGTTAGAAAACAGCATAGTTGGCTATTTTGTTATTGAGAGGATTAATTGCTGCCATGTGATATTCTATGTGTGAAATGCGTGCTCTAATCGCGAACGGTGTAGGGAATGAATTATAATTAAAACGAGTATATTCTAGAAGATTCTTAGCTAATCGTATAAAACCCCATGCACTGTATTTTTTGATAGGAGCAGTAACATTTTCATATCGCTTTTGTAGCCAGAATCAACAGATCCGAGTTGGGTCAAGGTGCCAGTTAGTGACTTTGTCTGTGGGTCGTACTGATCAGACCGTCAACGAAAAAGAGCCTAATTATCGGAAGAGGAGGACTGTTTTGGGAACACTTTGGAAGTGTTTGTTTAACTGGAACTGTTCTAAGCTGTTTAGAATACCTACTGTGTATTCTCGGTGAAATCTGAGTTATCTACGTATAACGTCGGGTGACCTGTGACTCCGTCTAGGACTTCTTCTGCCTGTATATCACCTTGCCTAACCATCTGTGCCTGTGTGTTTGTCCCGTCGTTTGTGTGTCTTTGTCAACAGGCCGGAGGATCCACTGGTAGCCGTAAGTTGTTTACCTCAATTTCTCAGTTGGCCATAGAGTTCGGGGGTTTGGGTTATGCATGCAGTGTGAATGGATAGTTAATTATGTTTTCTTAATTCTATTTTATGTTTCATATTGTTTGCTGCATAAATACCTAGCAATAGAGAGAGAGAGAGAATTTTCTAAAATGTATTATAAATTAAATAATTATAAATTGATATAAAGAATTCGCTGTTATGTAGCGAAGAGATGACAGAAAGGAGGTGATTGTGAATGTATATGTGCGATGACAGGGAGGATGAGTAAGGATGTTGAAAGGGAGACAACCATTCCGATAGCGGGATGCTTGTGCAGTATATTGTAATATAATTATTAATGGTTGCGTATTTTTGTATGTATTGTTGTAGATGTACCAAAACCAAAACCTTAGAGCAGATCATTGATGGTGTGCTGAAACCTTGCTGGTGTGAAGCTGGTGTGCCTCGGCCTATTACGCCGGTGTTTCCGTGGGTCAACCTCGGTTGCGAAGGTTGTGGTATTCGACCAGGGAACCTTATTTCGTTTATAAAGCACACACACGCACACTCCTCCATTCACAACAAATAACTATAACCATTGATAAACAGTTGTGAGGAACAATAATTGTTTTACATGTGATAAATTATAAATTACAGCACATTGAAATATATTTAATCTGAATTGATTGATAAACGTTGTTGAGTAATATTACCTACTAGATTAAGTAGCCCTGTGATTGTATAGTTTTGTCTGGGGGAATTATTTCGCCAGATATTAATTAATTAATAATTTAGATTAATTTCTTACAGATTCTATTTTGCATAAAGGATAAATTTTCTTTATTCATTTTTTTATAATATAAAAGACTTGTTGTATCTGTTTGAAATTTAAGTGGAACAAAGTTTGAATATTTATAAAGATTTAAAGCAGTTGCTTACTGTATATTTACTTTGTTGTCAGTAAGCTGTTTCAGCCATAATTATTATAAATCTCTTGTACATTCGTAGTTAGTCATTTTTCATTTTGATTTAATTATCATTATTATTTTGAGCGTATTGTTTATGAATTAGTTTGGGGTTATATTAGTGGGATTGAGGGTTGGTTGGTTGGAAAGTGGGATAAAGGGAGTTAATTTTTAGTGCGAATGAGTGAGTGAAATAAAGAAATTGTCTTGTTACTTCTGGTTTTGTCTTTTAGAGTTTATTTAGGTGTTGGGGTTTTTTCTCGTGTGAAAGAGCACACATGTCGAACCTCTGTTGAGGCAGTTGGGACGTGACACTCTGCATAGGCACTTTCGGGACCCTTCCTCGAGGTATGGTCTTCTGGCAAATGTCACATGATCGGCAGAAACGGCTGACGTCCGCACGAAGTCCTGGCCAGTAGAACACCGCCTGGATTCTATCCGACGTCTTCTTGATACCCAGGTGACCTCCCATGATTGAGTCATGCGCTACTTTCATCACTTGGCGCCTTAGGGGTAACGGTACCAAGACTTGACGTAGTGGTTTACCTCCGTTGACCCTCGGGTGCTGGAAGATTCGGTACAGGATCTTGGCCTTCACCTCAAAATAGACCGTACCACTGCCTTTGGTCACGTGGTCTTGGCGGTTCCTGTACTTGTTTAAAGTGCTATCAGCTTCCTGGAGCTGGATCAGCTTATCTCTGTCCACGATGGCAGCTTTAGAGTTGTCGGCGACCTTCAGTGGCGTAGACGTCTTGTCTCTCTTGGCCTGGGCCCTGGTAGTAACAGCACCGACGATCTCTGGTCGGCAGGGCTGAGCCGGAGTAGCCACATTATCCCGTAGCAGCTCTGTAAGGTCTCCATCGGGAAACGCCAATGGATCCTCCTCTACAACTTCGACACGTTGGGTTGAGGCAGGACTCCACTCTGGATCGGGGTCGTCGGGTCGTCTCGCGCCGTCGATGTTCCCGATCATCAAATCGTATAGCGGCTTCTTCAGGCAAACCGCTTCTACTTCGCCTATGTAGAAAGGAGTGCTGACTTGAATCTTCGCAACTGGCGCTCTCACACATTTGCTGTCGGCCATGAGTGTCCATTTAAAATCGCCAGTGAACTGTTCTTTAGCGATTAGGTCTTCTTTGACGATGACCCCACTGCAGCCAGAGTCTCTTAAGACAGTCACTTCATGATTTCCGACGCGTCCCTTTGAAACAGGCATGTTCTGGACGGTCACAGCTGCGCTGGCGACGACGGGGATGGATTTTCCGTGGGCAAGGAGAAGTTGGCCATCGGTTATGCACTCTTGCACGTCCGCAGGAGTAGCTGCGCGCTCGGTCTCACTCGGAAGAATGACGCTCCCGCCGCACACTTGATGGTCAGATCTACTGGTTTGCCGTTGATTGGAGAACCGCCTCTGCCGGTTGCACGCCGCTGCATTGTCCGTACTGCTCCGCTGTCCGCTATTTCTGCTTTGAGTGCAGCTGGCAGCTCTGTGGTCTGTAGCGTTGCAGATGAAACATCCTCTTGACTGCCCTTCCCTGGAAGGTGGCGTGGAGTCCGTGTGTCTCTGACTCGTCTGACTCCCCTGGATCTGGTTCCCATGGTTTCCAGTCTTCTGAAATGGTTTCATCGCCTTGGGTGGCCCCAGCGTTTTTCCGTGAGCGAGGAGATATCTTTCGGCAACCTCGGTCACATCATTAAGCGTCTGCAGCTTCTGTAGTTCTAAGTGGGTCGCCAGGTCCTTGTGACAGGCATTGAGGAATTGCTCCTTCACGATCAGGTCATGGAGACTATCGTAAGACTTCCCTTTGCCTGATAGTTCCACCCACTTGTGTAAGTATGACGACAGGCGCTCCACAAATTGCTTTGGTGTCTCGTCTGACAAAGGCCGGCATTCACGGAAGCGTTTACGGTAGCCCTTCTCTGTGAAGCTGTAGCAATGCAGTAGGGCCTCTTTCAAGACGTCATAGTTTTTGGCGTCATCGTTCGACAGTCTGGTGTAAACTTCGAGCGCTTGCCCTGTCAGAAGTGCACTTAGTCGAATCGCCCAGTCTCGAGGTTGCCAGTTGGAGCTTTCGGCGAACCTTTCGAATCTCGCCAGATAGCTGTCGATCTGGTCCTTCCCGTCGACGAAGGCTGGCAATTTTGGAGCCATGTGGTCGCTGACGACTTGTGGCGCATGCTGATTGTTTTGGATACGCGCCAACTCTAGCTGGTGCTGAAGTCGTCTCTCTTCCATTTCTCTTTCTTCTCGGCGTCGCTGCGCTTCGAACTCTCTTTCTTCACGCCTGTGTTGTTCTTCTTTTTCTTCTCGGCGACGCTGTTCTTCCTTTTCTTCTCGGCGTCGCTGCTCTTCTAATTCTAGACGCTTCTGTTCTAATTCTATTTCTCTTTCTTCACGCCATATTCTCTCTTGAGACTTGACATACTCCGTCAGCTGTTTTCCTTTCAGATTTAGTTCAACTCCTTTCTGCCAGAAATCAGCCATCTTAATGCTTTTCTGGAAAGTTCTTTTCCGGAAAGTTCTTTTCTGGAAAGTTCTTTTCTGGAAAGTTCTTTTCTAGAAAGTTCTTGACTGTGCTGCACTCTTCTAGACTGTTCTAGAACAGCACGCTTTCTGTAGTAGCGCTGATGCTTGTCACTAGTCGCCTTCGCTGACGCAGGCCCCGCTGTCCTCGTCGTATGCGACGCTGCACCACGCTGGTGTTGATGTACACGCTCCTGTGCTGAAGTAGACGCGATGTCCGCTCGCCGCTCTCTGTAACACTGGCGATGTAGCTCCGAGACTGTCCCTCGACGTAGTCTTGCGGCAGCCACGTAGTCCCGCTCTGTTGTTCGCTCACGAAGCAACTCTTCGGCGACTACACGCCCTTGCAGTCAACCCGAACCTATCGGATGTAGTCCCAGTATGTTGGCCCCTCTCGACGCAACTCGTTGGCGGCTACCCTCGATGACTGCCTCTCGTAACGTTGACTCGCTTGTTGTAGCAGTTGAACCCTTGGCTATGGCGTGAATCGCGGCTTGACCCCCAAAATGTTACACTCAGTTTGATGTTGGTGTTTTCTATCAGTATCTGATTCAGCCCCGATGCTTGAATTCCTGATAGTTGTGTAACTCAGATTCGTTTATCCACGCAACCCGTCCAAACAGCATACAAGTCACAAAGTCAACGTATGAAGTTTTCCACTTTTATTCAGCACACACCAACAACTGCATACAATTCTCAATTCAACTCAACAACTTTCACAGCAACTCTCTAAATCACTATCAACAACTTAACTATCTCAACAGCAACTCGGCACACGATTAAATAACCTCTCTCTTTTCTGGAACAATTTGGTACATGGTAGAAATGACGTACTGCCACCAATCGAACTAAAGATCGTCATCACTGACTTACGTCATACCTATTTCCTCTACTTCCGGGAACATTCACGACCTTCGATATCCATCGGGAAATTTCTATCGACAGATCACGAAAATTCTCCAATAATATCGACCAACGAAAATTATCAACGTTATACAAAACCACTCCTAA
>CM072517.1:72731233-72751233 GCA_036898135.1 Oncomelania hupensis
TGTCTACTGGAGTACCCGGAATAATATTGTATAGACTTTTCCTTGTTATAAATCATACTGTCTACTGGAGTACCCGGAATAATATTGTATAGACTTTTCCTTGTTATAAATCATACTGTCTACTGGAGTACCCGGAATAATATTGTATAGACTTTTCCTTGTTATAAGTCATACTGTCTACTGGAGTACCCGGAATAATATTGTATAGACTTTTCCTTGTTATAAGTCATACTGTCTACTGGAGTACCCGGAATAATATTGTATAGACTTTTCCTTGTTATAAATCATACTGTCTACTGGAGTACCCGGAATAATATTGTATAGACTTTTCCTTGTTATAAATCATACTGTCTACTGGAGTACCCGGAATAATATTGTATAGACTTTTCCTTGTTATAAGTCATACTGTCTACTGGAGTACCCGGAATAATATTGTATAGACTTTTCTTTGTTATAAATCATACTGTCTACTGGAGTACCCGGAATAATATTGTATAGACTTTTCCTTGTTGTTATAAATCATACTGTCTATTGGAGTACCCGGAATAACATTGTATAGACTTTTCCTTGTTATAAGTCATACTGTCTACTGGAGTACCCGGAATAATATTGTATAGACTTTTCCTTGTTATAAGTCATACTGTCTACTGGAGTACCCGGAATAATATTGTATAGACTTTTCCTTGTTATAAATCATACTGTCTACTGGAGTACCCGGAATAATATTGTATAGACTTTTCCTTGTTATAAATCATACTGTCTACTGGAGTACCCGGAATAATATTGTATAGACTTTTCCTTGTTATAAGTCATACTGTCTACTGGAGTACCCGGAATAATATTGTATAGACTTTTCTTTGTTATAAATCATACTGTCTACTGGAGTACCCGGAATAATATTGTATAGACTTTTCCTTGTTGTTATAAATCATACTGTCTATTGGAGTACCCGGAATAACATTGTATAGACTTTTCCTTGTTATAAGTCATACTGTCTACTGGAGTACCCGGAATAATATTGTATAGACTTTTCCTTGTTATAAGTCATACTGTCTACTGGAGAACCCGGAATAATATTGTATAGACTTTTCCTTGTTATAAATCATACTGTCTAGCTGAGTATTGGGAATAATATTGTATAGACGTTTCCTTGTTGTTATAAATCATACTGTCTAGCTGAGTATTGGGAATAATATTGTATAGACTTTTCCTTGTTGTTATAAATCATACTGTCTAGCTGAGTATTGGGAATAATATTGTATAGACTTTTCCTTGTTGTTATAAATCATACTGCCTAGCTGAGTATTGGGAATAACATTGTATAGACTTTTCCTTGTTGTTATAAATCATACTGTCTAGCGGTGAGCAAATGTAAAAGCAGTTGTATTTTAATTCAACAAATTATGTCCACACTTTGGAATGTGGGATATGTAAATAGAATGTAATGGCGTAGTATTTGAAGTGATCAAAATGTTGAGAGTTGAAAGAATAATGATGTAAATTCTTGTCACTTGCATCTTAAGACTAGATGTGTTTTGCTTGTTAATATGCATAAGTGGCTGAATGTATCATTCCTGTGATAGGTAACAAAACACTCAGACTCAGGCATAAATAGACAATCATACGTTCGCACATAACACACATCTGCACTTGAAGACGCAAAATTCCACAATCATGGAAGCGAGTTCCAATTTGACGACTCACATCGTTCTCTCGTCTTCATTATAATATTTATGGTGGTTATTTATTAATATTGGTAGGCTTAATAAGAATGTATTTTGTAAAACCAACAGAGTAGTAGGCGGATTGATATAATAACTGCACTGGTTGATGATTACTACGATTATTACTATTATCATTTGCTTATTGTTTTATGGCTTTTGATTACTTCCGTTTTCATGGAAAGAGGCTGGTAAGCCAATGACCAGTGAATACGAGGTTGGGCCTCTGAACTTTGCCCGGTGGTTGTAGGTGCCGCGGATTGCCTTCGGATGAGAGTACAAACCGAGGTCTAGTCTGTGTCGCATACATTCCATCATAACGGACTTTAAAGATCCTGACGCTCATGTCCTAGACGGGTGAGTGCCGGTGACAAGAACACACCCAGTATGCACCTAGGTCCTTCTCCCCCATCCCTGGCTGCCCAGGATTGTGCTCAGTTGTCCGGGCGTCAGACCATGCGCCCAAAGGCTGCGGGTGGGCGTCTCGGGCGGCTTGAGTTAGATCCTTTATCGGCCAGCGCCTTGAGCAGCTCTTGAGCTGGAAAAGCGCTATATAAGAACGATTAAATAAATAAATAAATAAATAAATAAATAAATAAATAAGGCTAGGGGAGAGGGTGGGGAGTGTGCGTGAAAGGAAGGTTCAGAGGCTCAATCTTCGGCTTTGATGTTAAGTTTCAGCCGTGAACTTGAAATGACATGGTTGCATGAAAATTGTGTGTTACAGGTTTCAACCGGGAACTTGAAAGGACATGGTTGTATGAAAATTTGGTGTTAAATGTTTCAGCCGGGAACTTGAAATGACATGGTTGTATGAAAATGGGCTATATGCACAAGTCGGCACGCGAAAGCGAAATGGTCACGTGGCGCGGGAATATCAAAGCGCTCATGGCTTCTTTTAGCTCGCTCGCGTGTACTCCAATGCTGCTTAAAAAATTTAACTTTACCGACATTTTGGCAACCGCCTTACCTCAATACAACCTGTTGAACGGGCTTGTTAGGTTGGCTTCAGTTCAGTGTAACCTTGTTTAAAATTTGGCGAACACTGGTTAAAGTACACACGACCCTATAATAAGTTGAGATCTTTCAATTCCAACTCTCACGCCCGTTCTTAATTAAATTAAGAATTGTCCTCCAATATTCCTTGTTCTCCTCTAAGCCTGCAGTCCTTCCGACCAAAGCACGAACTCGTCTCGCTTCACAACAGTAAGTGTGGGATTTTCCAGAGCCCCCACCCATGCAGGCAGGTTTTGCACGTCTTAAAAATAAACAAGATAGGACGAAACTATGGGTCAGATTGATAGACAAATAGACACACTCAAACGCCAAGTTAATGCATCAACAAATTAGTATAAATGTAGTGTAGATTAGTATAAATGTAGTGTAGATTAGTATAAATGTAGTGTAGATTAATACAAGAATAGCCACGCTTTCCCCCGTGTTCTTCGTGACAAATTAATTAATATACCTGCAGATTCCATCCATTTGTACGCTGTGAAGGGCAGGGAAAAAGGTCACGTTGAACGCCGCGTAACACTTCTGGTAGCGTTGCAAGCATTTCTCTGCTGCCAGACCTCCGTCTAAGATGAACACAGAAAATTATATTATTTACTTTCATGATTGAGGACAAGAAAATTTAGGAATATTCTTGGTTGCACATACAGTTCATTCACTTTTATGATTATAAAATCCCACTGTTTCCCTAGAAGTAGTATTTTGTTCCTACTTAACCTCGGTAGGTACAAGACACAATGTTATTCTCACTTCTATGTGAAGCAGGCAGCCAGTGGAATGAATACCTACCATTGCTGCAAAACATGGCGTATTGACGTCTCAGCGAGTAGACGCCTGCCAAAGCTTGTTGCGTGTATCGCTGGCAGTGCGTCTTTTGATGAACTGCGTGCAGGCACTGGGAATAGTTGTCCATAGAGCTGAAGACAGAAAGACAGAAGGTGAATCATGCGTGAGATCTGAGAATATTGAAGTTAACTGAATAGGGTATGGAGGGCGGTCGGGTAAAGGGGTGAAATCCCTTCAAGCCAAACGCTTTTCATATTTCGACAAAAAAAGTAGTAGCCTACTATCACTCCTGACATCTGAGTTGGGAAAAGAAGCACATTGTTTTGTCACCGATCACTTATAATCAGGGTCAAACACTGAAGCTGTGCTGATGGTCGTTTAGGTGTACATTGGAACAAAGCAGAAGGCATTATTTATTCCTATATCCTATCCTTTCCCGTAACTCGAAGGTCGTTGGGGCACCACAGATGATCGTTTAACCAGGGTACTCCATCTTTCTCTGTCCTCAGCAACCCTCATGGCCTCGCTCAGTGTCAAGCCAGTCCATTCTCGAATGTTGTCCTCCCACCTCTTTTTCTGTCTCCCTCTTCTTCTGCCTCCTTGCACCGGGCCTTGCAGGATGGTCTTTGCAAGGTCTGATGCTCTGGTGATGTGGGCATACCATCGGCGTTTTCGTTTCTTTACCACTTTAAGCATGTCATCGTGTTGTCCAATAACTTGTGTGATGATATTTCGGACTTCTTTGTTGGTGATGTGCAGGGTATAGGAAATGCCCAGAAGTCTTCGGAAGCACCTCATCTCCATGCTTCCTTCCTAGTTCACATAATTATAAATTTACTAAAATTAGGAAGAACAAAAATGCTGAAAATGTAGATGTTCGGAATTGCTGTCTCTCAACTCTTTTCAACACTTGCTCATGAATGTCCATGTAACAGAAAGGAAAGACTTGCGGTGTAAGGTTGGGTTGAAAAATGGTATATTTTAATGAATACATTCATGTTTACATGTAAGTACGAGGTCGTGCCATGTCGGCTGGTGTTGGAGTATGTGTAGTATAGATGGTGGATGTTACACATACGAGCTAGACACATCACGCAACAACTAACTGGACTGGGAACGCGTAATACAGTATTGGGCTGTATTTCATGAACATCAGAAGATCAGATAACACATGGAAAATACACTCTTCCACCCACATCAAACTCCAACAGTTTCTGACACTTCTTTTCTTGTCCAAATCTCTCGCAGGAGCTTTTTTCACTCAGTTGCAATTTCTAAAAAGGTATGTTGATGATGACAAGAAGGCACATGTAAACAGGAACAGGATTTCTCAAACTGTTCATTTAAAAACGTCGAAGCCGATAGCGTAACTAAGAGCGCCTTTCTCAAATGGCTTGATATTATTAAAACCTCTGTTTGAGCAATTTGAGGATAATCTGTTTTGGGAATAAAAATTGTCTGCTCAAGACAACGTAAAACGAAACCTCACTCGAGCTCTCCTTCCCCTCAAATTTTCTAACAGGTTCTGTGCGAATCTCAGAAATAACCTCTAAGGCTTCAAATTAACGGTTTTCCTTTAACTAACGGAAAAATCTCATGTCTGTGAATAGGATGGCGAAATAGATTTAGATGATAAATCCCCACTTTATTATTCTTACTTTGGTCGTGTTGCCAGGTTCTAGAGGGGTTCCTGTGTTTCAGAAGTTTGTTTTGGCGGTGTTGCCAGGTTCTAGAGGGGTTCCTGTGTTCCAGAAGTTTGTTTTGGCGCTGTTGCCAGGTTCTAGAGGGGTTCCTGTGTTCCAGAAGTTTGTTTTGGCGGTGTTGCCAGGTTCTAGAGGTGTTCCTGTGTTCCAGAAGTTTGTTTAGGCGTTGTTGCCAGGTTCTAGAAGGGTTCCTGTGTTCCAGAAGTTTGTTTTGGCGGTGTTGCCAGGTTCTAGAAGGGTTCCTGTGTTCCAGAAGTTTGTTTTGGCAATTTCTCCATGTTTAAGAAGTTCTTTTATGTTCCAGGTGAATGGTTTTTTTCTTTCTAGCACGCGTTTAAGGTTGAATATCTAACCTTCGTCATATGTCGATCTCTTCCGAAGATAAATGTTACTTGCTATATAAATAACAAATCCACGTTGACATTGACATTTTGGTACATCGAGTGTAAAGCTGTATCTGAAAAATACTCGAAGTCCAAATAATTTAAGCTTGTAGTAGTACATTATACAAATAACTAAATAGATCATAAATAGGGTTGGGGTGAAAAAAAAAAACGCCAACCTAAAGACGATGGCGTTTAAATAATGATTATACCTGCACATTTCTGACAGATCGTAGACGTTCAGTGCAGGGAAGAAAGTGGCGTTATAGTCCTGGTAACAGTCCATTGTATCGTTCATGCACTGTGTCCCCAGTGCTGGATCCTGACTGCCTACACAATACAATACAATACATAACATTACAATACAATACAATACCGACTTTGATCTTTTTATGCCCTTCACGTTCAGATAATCTTCACCTCCGGCTCCAAATACACATGTAGTATAAACTAAACTACAACAAAAGCTGTATAATGCCAAAAAAAACCCGGTGAGCTTGGGATAACCTTGACCTTCAGTGACCTTGACCTTCGGATAACTTTGACTTTCAGGTGCTCTTTCATGCATGATCAAATAACCCAAAGTTGTTGCATACTATTTGTTAAATATACAGCCATTCCACTGTACGATTATCTTTTTTTTTTATAAATGCTTTTGCTAGCCTAAAATGACTTGACCTTCAAGATCAACACAAAAACTGAACATATATCAAAGATCAATCTATCATCTCTAAATGCAACAAATTTGGACTTTATATCTCTTATAGTTTAGGGTCAAGGTTACTTCAAAGTGCCTAACCGACTTTGGACAGCTCCAGTGACCTTGACCTTGGAGTGAGGTTGACCAAATTTGCAAAGTATGTGTATCTCTTTCATATCTATAATGCAACAAAGTATTATAAGTTCAATATTAATAACCTAGAAAAAAGGTTAAATTTTGGGGGAAAATTGTCATTTTTTTAATACCATTTGATGACCCTGTGACCTTGACCTTTAAGTGAAGCAATTCATTAACTGATCATTTATGAGGTCTCATGGGTATACATCATCTTACCAAGTTTGGTTGCGATAGTTGAAATAGTTCTGAGATATTAATCCACTTGCAAGTTTTGCATCAGGACTTTCAAAAAAAAATACTGCAAGGCACGGTGCAAGGAGGCAGAAGAAGAGGGAGACAGAAAAAGAGGTGGGAGGACAACATTCCAGAATGGGCTGCTTTGACACTGAGCGAAGCCATCCTGGTTGCTGAGGACAGAGAATGATGGAGTACGCTAGTTAAACGATAATCTTTGGTGCCCCAACGACTTTTAAGTTACGGAATATGATAGGATAGGATACACGGAAGATGCCGGATAAACAGACGGACGGATACATGTTAAATTTGGACTATTTAGGACACATTTTGCGCAGATTTGCAAATATCTTGATTTGGGGGTGGGGGAGGGGGAGGAGGGAATGGTGTGATGAAGGGGTGGGGGGGAAGTGGGAGCGGGGCAAGTGTTTGTGGTGAGTACATAGCCTAAAATTGCTATGCACGCGAGTCAAAACCTATGGACTTTAGTCATTTAAATATAGAACTATAATGCTTTCAAAATAGTTATTTTTTAAATTTAAGCTTATTTGTTTTCATAGAGGCAAAACTCATTGTGAATGTTAACAGTGAACTGTCGATGGGGCGTGGTCACTGTGGGTTTCTTTAAGTCAACAATGCGGCAAAATAGTTAAATAAATGTCACTGACCTGAGCACGCCAATGAGTATCGCTGCTGCAGTGACCTGAGGGAGGTGATGGCTTGACTCATGAACTGCCCACACTGGGGCATCAGCTCCTCCAAGCACATGGTGTAATTGTCCAGTGATCTACATCGCCCACAAACAAGCCTTTTTTTTAATCACACACTGTCATGTATCATTACATAAGGGGTTTCTTCCAGGCCCATTCGGCAAGCGAGACTACCTACTAGACACGCATCATCATCATCATCATCATCATCATCATCATCATCATCATCATCATCATCATCAACAACAACAACAACAACAACATTACTATCATCATCAACAACGATAATCTCATTGCTATCATCAACATCACCCTCATCACCATCATCATCATTCCCATCATCATTATCAACATCATCCTCACTACCACCGTCCTAACCACCACAACAATCATCATCATCATTAACAACAATAACAACAACAACAACTGTAAGGGCTGGAACTATTACTGTTCCAATCTGTTTGGAGACAATGTCGGCGCACAATGAGTGGAGGATGGGTATAGATTGGAATGGGGAAGGGGGCGGGTCACAGACCGTATAATAACCACGGATAGGCTTTGATGGGGTGGTCTTCTTTACTCGCACTCTACAAGGCGCTGCATTGCAGCCTCTGTGCTTTCCTTGAGGATGTGACCAATACTGGTGCTCCCACAAGGTGACAATTACAATTCAACAATAAATTAAATCGAATCCTTGCAATTGTATTAGTCACCACAGAGAAATTGCACCACGCTTTTGTAAACGTTTTACATATAACTGTGGCTAACCATATAATTACTAAGCTTGTGGAATTGCAACAAAATCCACCAAAAACAACACCATGGATTCAACCAAAATACAATCTGTAGCAAAGCATAACGCTTATTTAAATGAATAAATAAATACAAGCAGAACATTCCGGCAAATCCCACGACTGAAGAGATTGTATACAGTTCTATGTGTAAATATATGATACATCCATAGTATTACTGGGAGTTTGAGATAATACTGACACATAAGCGCCATACCTCATGATTAATGCATGACTACATCGTGTTGTTTCCACCTCAAACCAACACATACTCACACACTCACTCACACACACACACACACACACACACACACCCACACACACACACTCTCTCTCTCTCTCTCTCTCCTCTCTCTCTCTCTCTCTCTCTCTCTCTCTATATATATATATATATATATATATATATATATATATATATATATATATATATATATATATATATATATATATATATATATATATATATATAAGCAAACTGAGAAACGTGGGTAAGTCCACTGAAAACCCGTGATGTAAAAGCCAAAGTTAACCAAATCTCAAAACAAGCACAACGGGTTACACTGGTAAATCATACAGGAAATTATAAAGACAATATTATAATTCTACAAATCTGTATTACATCTTACAAGGAATTATAACAGGCGTTAAACATTGCTCGAATATATAAAATATATTCAGACTTGAAAAAAAAACCCGTAAGGTATAAAATGTAAAATTGCATGCACACATAACATTTCAAATCTAAGGCACTCGCATCCCTCCTTACACACACATTTCATTTTACATCATAAAACTAACACTATTTAACATAAAAGAGCATCACACGTATATACATATTTTTCCGTATAAAATTTGTGTCACAAATTAAACTTAGTTACAAACAACAAAGCCGAAAATTCCCCAGTAGACAAAAATGCAAAGCGGTATATGTGCTCATAGTCGGTTAGGAAAAAAAACAACACAATAATAATAATAATAATATTCCCACCCTCTCAAAGAAAGATAGGACCAGAGAAAGAGATACAAGGTACCTGAAGCAAAGCTACGTGTACACGTGGTGATACGGTGAGAAAATTCAAATGGCTTACTTTATCATTTTTCTGAATAAAACAAGGAAATGATGGTGACTGGCTGCCTCATCAGAAATCTCATAGGCTAAATATATACACAACCCTACAACTTCTGACCAGTCTTTGACATTGATATTGACAGAAAAAGACAGAGATTTTAAAACAAATTTAGTTTTTGTGGACATTGTGAACATTAAACGTATGTGTGGAATTTGTCCATCGCTTTTATCTCTCATTCATTGTTGGGGTATAGAGTCAAAGTACTAGATCAAGGGCCTTAACTTCCTAATATTAACATCAGCCATTTTGTTTAGCTTTTGCTTTCGATTACATTTAAAAAAAATTAATTAATTAATTCATACATTAATAAACAATAATTAAATTTCCTTATTTTTTTATGGGCAAATAAAGATTCTGATTTCAAGATAAATCAATTTATATAGAAAATAAAAATTTAAAAAAAAAATTAAATAAATTAAAATAACAGTAAAAAAGAATACAATGTAATGAAATAAACTTACGCGCAAACGATGGACATATCGGGAACCATGACGTTGATGGAAGGGCCATAGGTAGCGTTGAACACGCTGTAACATTGCGAGGCTTTGGCGCCACACACCATCAGTGTATGATGTGTTGGGGACTCCACAGTAGTAGCGTTGCTGTCTGGACAGCATAGTGGTCATCATGATCATCATCATCATCATCATCATCATCATCATCATCATCATCATCATCATCATCATCATCATCATCATCATCATCATCATCATTCTTTTAACTCGTACTCATGCATTATCTCGTAGTGTTCATGCTCATGGGTGTTCATTCTCATAGTGTTCATACTCACAGTGTTCATACTCATAATATTCATTCTCATAGAGTTCATTCTCGTAGTGTTCATTCTTAAAGTGTTAAAACTTATAGTGTTCAATCTTAAAGTGTTCATACTCATGGTCTGCGTGCTCATAATACTTGTAGTAGGCCTACACGATACAAGACAGAGGATGATTTATTGTGGAGTCCTCATGTATGACATTTGAATTGAGTGTTTGTATATATATAATAATAATAATAATAATAACGGGTTTTTATATAGCGGGTACTCCAGCCTATGACCAGACTCACCACGCTTTACATAGTCATTACATATAATCATTACATATAAATACATGCACTCGATAAAACATCACTTTTGCTAAAATACACCAAAGACGGAACAGTAAAGGTACAGACTATTTACAACTATGTACATAAATTACAAAAAAGACCGAAATAGACTATTTACAACTATGTGCACAAATGACAAAAAAGACAGAAATAGAATAGCAAAAACCTATTCACAGCTATTTATATGCCCGGTTAGGCCCAGGAAGAAAAACAGAATAAATATTTACAGCCGTGTATACACTTACGGATCAGACATAGACAAAAGATTAGAGAATGGCAGCGGGATACAAATCAATCTGAATAATGCAGTTTGAAGAGGTGGGTTTTGAGGGCCTTTTTGAATGCTTGTGTTGATTGTATGTTGCGGTTATGGGAGGGAAGGGAATTCCACTGCTTAGGTGCGGAGTAAGCGAATGCACGTTGGCCGTATGTCTTAGTGCGGGTGACGGGAACCTTGAGTGTGCGAGTGTCAGCAGAAGATCTTAAAGTGCGTGAAGGGGAGTAGACAGACAGTAGATCAGCAAGGTAGGAAGGACAAGAATCTGTGAAGAAGTTGTGACAGAGAACAGAGAGTTTGTACTCTATGCGTGCTTGCACAGAAAGCCAGTGAAGGGAATGTAGTAGAGGTGTGATGTGATCGCGTTTCTTAGCTCGGAATACTAGTCTACATTGTCTACATCTTAGCTCGGAATACTAGTACTACATTGTAGTGTTTTTATACATATTGTAGTGTTTCTATACATACATTGTAGTGTTTCTATACATATATTGTAGTGTTTCTATACATATATTGTAGTGTTTCTATACATACATTGTCGTGTTTCTATACAAACATTGTCGTGTCTGTATTGCACTTTGCTCCTATACTCACAGTGTCCATTGATAATACAGTCAAACACGCTTAAGCCGAACTCGCCCGGGGAATGAAAAATAGTTTCGCTTATCAGAGTTTGCGCATATCCGAGTTCGGATAAGCCAACCTTTTCCCGAGAAATTACACTAGAATTCGGCTTAAGCGAGTTTTTGTTCAGGATAAGTTGTAAAATCACTTGGAATGTCTCTCTCACGTTCTTTCTTTCTCTCTCTCTCTCTTTCTTTATCTCTCTGTCTCTCTCTCTCTCTCTCTCTCTATCTCTCTCTCTCTCTCTCTCTGTGCGTGGTGTGTGTGTGTGTGTGTGTGTGTGTTTAAATGAATAAGATCAAAACAGTGACAACTTACAAGTGTTTTTTCAGGGGGGCTTTATTAATACCTCAAAGCCAAATGAAAAAAAAATAAAGGTGAAAACAGTGACAACATCTCAAAGATTCCCTTTCAAAGGCCTAAGCAAAGAACAACGGCTAGTTAGAACAAAAAGATAAACGTTTGAAAACGAAACCTTAAGACGGCCCAAAAAGACAACAAAATTCGGCTGAGGTCACTTACCCAGACACGAAAACATTAAGCTTACAGTATTCGTTAAACTTTAATACTACATGCTAGGATAGACACACACTAGCAATCTGAGCACTCAAAAAACCCTGGGCCCTGGACCCTGGGGAGGCACGGTGGCCGAATGGTTAGAGCGTTGGCGTGCGGATCGGAGGGTCCCGGGTTCGAGCTCTGTCCGGGCCATTGTGTTGTGTCCCTGGGAAAGACACTTTACTCCCGTTTCCTACTCCTTTGGATGAGAGTATAAACCGAGGTCTAGTCTCTGTGTCGCATACATTCCATCATAACGGACTTTAAAGATCCTGACGCTCATGTTCTAGACGGGTGAGTGCCGGTAACAAGAACACACCCAGCATGCGTCTTGGTAAAAAGTGCCATAATGACCAACACGATTGATTGTGGGCATATACGGCAAGACAAGACAAGACAAGACAAGACAACACACGCTAGGTGATATGCTGCAAATCGCGTGACGCCTGCCATCATCCTCCGCAGCCACTAATCTTCTGGCTTAATCTTTCAACGCTGAAAGTTAAAAAAAAAAAAAACAGAACGGCGTGCACATTACCTTTCGACCTGCCCCTCCCCTGTACCCCTCCCTCGGCCATCCCCTCACTAACCTTGAAACCACCACCTAATTCACGCAAGCAAACTTACCACTCTTTCTGTCTAAACAATGGCGCCTGCAAAACATGTGGCACAAGTCGTCAGTTTCCCCGCATAAACAGGTGACGTGTTCCTTTCGGTATGATAATTATAGTCGTGACGAAATATGTCTCCCCCCTTCCCCCCCCCCCCCCCCCCCCCCCCCGAAGTGTTTTTTAAAGAAAAAAAGTGTTCAGCGTTTGGCTTATCTGTCAAAATCACGTTTGAGATATCCGTGTTTGAGTTAGCTATTTTTTGACAGAGTGTGGCTTATCCAAATTAGAAATAGTCTTACAAAGAGGGGGGTCTGGCGGGGAATTGGTTTTGGTTTCAGATATCCGAGTTTTTTGCTTAAGCGTGTTTCGTTTAGGCGAGTGCGGCTGTACTCATAAAGCTCATCATAATACTCAACGCACATTGCTCATACTCATACATTCAGTTATGATATTCATAAAAAAGAAAGAGATTACTCTTATATAGCGCACTTACAAGCTCAAGGAGCTTCTCAAAGCGCTGGCCACTACTATCCAGCAATCACAAAATAGTTTGCTGAAGTCAGGATTCGAACCCACGTCGCCCGAGACGCGCGTACACAAGTCGAGCGCTCTGATCATACACTGTAATCTTACTCATACACTTATACTCATACTCTCATATATATATATATTCATACACTCATAATTATACTCATACACTCATAATAATACTCATACTCACGTATCATACTCTCATATAGGTATCAGATCATATTCATACACTCATATAATTATTATACTCATATATAAGTATCATACTCATATATTTATCATACTCATATAGTAATGGTACTCATACACTGGCATAGTTATCACACTGATACACTGATAGTGATCTTACTCATAGTGGTGTCGCATGTCCTCTGGTAGTCGGGACGGATGAAGTTGAGGATGGTGATGACGTACTGCAAGCTGATGGAATCACACACCGCTTTCTTGGCCTCCAGGCACACCATCTGTTCCGACATGGCCCTGTTCACACACGCACGCACACATACATATATACACGCACACGTACACACACACACGCAGAGAGAGAGAGCTTTATTATCAGCGTCTTTATCCCTGGCATTATTATCGATGACGTCATTAGGGACCTTTCCATAGCGAGTGATTCTGATGATGACTGTGGTTTGGGACTGCTTTGAAATCTTTGACGTCAACAGTTTATGGAACACACCAGCATGTAAAAGTAAAATGTCACGAACGTCGTCAAAATAATAAGGGTGATTTGGCGAAAACGGGCATCCCTATATTTAAAAAAAATTTATTTCATCCGTTGCATGACATCCGAAATGATGAGAATTTGTGCAAGGGACCTTACTCAACCATCAACAAACAAGGTCAGCTTACTCGCAGGATTTGAGTTTGAGGGAAGCCTTGTCGGACAAGCCAACCAGTTGCTGGATCTTTCGGTTGAAGGCCTGTGAGCATTCTTGATAACAACCTTCCGCTGACAGCACAGACAGCACTACCACCACTGCAACACAAATACTGTGGTCACACAAACTGATCAATCGTCTTACTACTACTACTACTACTACTACTACTACTACTACTACTACTACTACTACTACTACTTATTATTATTATTATTATTATTATTATTATTATTATTATTATTATTATTATTATTATTATTATTTATTCCATTTACAAATCTACTCCTTTCCTTGAGGAGAAGCTCCACATGCAGTTACAGTCAGTATGCCTTAGGAAAAAAAAGTACAGACCCAAGTCTTGCTGAAAGAATCCTGAGGTTTTAGTTAGCCCGTACCTACATGTACCCACGAACATCGGCTGATAGTGTGAAAGATGACCAAAGCACAGGTTCTGAAGTCTTTTCATTCGTCTTTGTAAACTCGTAGGCCTCCTACATACGTATGTAGCATAGGAAAGACGAGACTTCATAGCCTGTGACCAAAGATCCTACAACCAGTGGCAATAGCTTTTTCCCTGGTTTTGAGGAAGCACAGGCTGCAGAAGCACCTTGCCTAGAAGTTCGCCGCCCGGGGTGATCCAGCACCTAAAGTATCTCTGCTGTCCCCTATCTCGGCCCCTATCCATCCTCCTTCTTCCCCCCCCACTCCACCCACCCCTACTCTCCTCCCCTTCCGTCTAGTTATCGGAAACAAAGAGTAATTACTTACCTGATACGCAGAGAACAGACAACTGCATGGTGATGTCGGCGTTATTATTCGTGTAGGCCTACAGCGATTATTTACTAATCTGGACACAACACACGTTGCCCTGCAAACACACATTTAACACAATAAACGTTCACCGTAGGATCTCAAAACAGGTTTATCAAGGCTGGCTTCAACAATGACACGCGATTGATTGATTGATTGATTATTGCTTTAGGTCCAGCGGACTCCTCCGAGCCAAATCAGGACAGGACAACCCCCGATCCGCATAAAAGATCTGATGAAACAACCCTAGTGTTAAAATTGAATGCCCTCCACCGGCCAGTCACTTTACAATAAAGACATCCCACGCAGGGGACGGCTGAGGCTTTACCCCAACTACTCGAACCCCAAGTTACAAAAACAAAATAGAATACAAACATTATTATAAATTATCAACAAAACATATACATATAAAATGCCTATATTGCTAAATAATAACATCATAGGAAGCCCTAGTGACCACCCGGCAGAAAGCGTCCAACACTCCCAAGCTGATCCAACAGACCTTATACACAAACAAGGAGTCTTGTCCAGGAAGAGTTTTCAAGAAAAAAGGTAGGTCATTGATCTAGCGAAGAAGAAGATAGTATAGCAGAGTGATAGGACAGAGCAGGAATGGGAAAGAGTAAATGAGGAAGACAGCGACAGTGGAAATTTAAAGCACTAAATTTCCAGAAAGTGGGGATACTATTTATACTGAAACCCCCGGCACCCCACGCGAACAAAACAAGCCAGCTTAGAAAGGTTAAAGCGATGACGACGGAGAAGCTCGGCCTCATAATAGGCCTTATTCGGAAATGGGAGATAACTTGTATTTTTTGTTTTGTTTTTAGTTACCTAGAGTTGTCCGGGCGGACATCACCAGGGCATGTCGTCTCAGAACATTATGAAAGCTGACGTATGCGTAAGGAGAGACAAACCCCCGTTGGGGTGCCGAGGTTTCAGTATAAATAGTATCCCCACTTCCTGGAAATTTAGTGCTTTAAATTCCCACTGTCGCTGTCTTTCTCATTTGCTCTTTCTCATTCCTGCTCTGTTCTATCAATCTGCTATACTATCGTCTTCTTCGCTAGACCAGTCTCCTACCTTTTTTCTTGAAAACTCTTCCGGGACAAGACTCCTTATTTGTGTATGAGGTCTGCTGGATCAGCTTGGGAATATTGGACGCTTTCTGCCAGGTGGTCACTAGGGCTTCCTATGATGTTATTATTTAGCAATGTAGGCATTTTATATGTATGTGTTTTGTTGATAACTTATAATGATGTTTGTATTCTATTTTGTTTTTGTAAACGGGGGTTCGATAAGTTGGGGTGAAGCCTCAGCCGTCCCCAGCGTGGGATGTCTTTATTGTAAAGTGACTGGCTGGTGGAGAGCTTTCGGTTTTACCACTAGGGTTGTTTCAGCAGATCTTTTATGCGGATCAGGGGTTGTCCGGTCCTGATTTGGCTCGGAAGAGTCCGCTGGACCTAAAGCAATAATTATGTAATGTAATGTAAGGAGAGACAACCAAGCTTTAAAAGCTCGTGGACGCTCGTAGACGTAGGCTAATAGTTGTAATGTTGTTTGGTAGTTTCAGTGGACTAGATCTAGTCCCTCTTTAGGACGAGAGCTAGATGTAAAATAGCAGACCGCTGCTTATTCTACTGCCTTCGTTAAATAAAGAATTATCTCGTCCGCGAGGGGAGAGAGAGAGAGAGAGAGAGAGAGAGAGAGAGAGAGAGAGAGAGAGAGAGAGAGAGAGAGAGAGAGAGAGAGAGAGAGAGAGTGAGTGTGTGTGTGTGTGTGTGTGTGTGTGTGTGTTGCTGGTGCTGTCTTCTTCGTACATTTTGTTAAGACTTCTGCTGGTTTCCAGATGAATGAAGGATTAAAACTAAAGAGTAAATTCAGTAATGCTACACTTACATTTTTGTACATATATTTTGTCCCGACTTCAACTGCTGATCAACCATAATTTATTATTTTGTGCTAATAGACAAGAAGCCTAAGTAAACCACAGGGAGTAGGTGATCTCGCCAAATGAACGAGGACTGGAGTTCATAAACCCATTTTGCACGGACATAATCCCTGCTATCCTATCCTATCCTATCCTGTCCCATAACCCGAAGGTCGTAGGGGCACCACAGATGATCGCTTAACCAGCATACTCCATCTTTCTCTGTCCTCAGCAGCCCTCATGGCTTCGCTCAGTGTCAAACCAGTCCATTCTCGAATGTTGTCCTCCCACCTCTTTTTCGGTCTCCCCCTTCTTCTACCTCCTTGCACTGTGCCTTGCAGAATGGTCTTTGCAAGGCCTGATGATCTGGTGACGTGGCCATACCATCGGAGTTTCCGTTTCTTCACCACTGTGAGCAGGTCATCGTGTTGTCCAATGGCTTGTGTGATGGTCTGTCGGACTTCAACGTTGGTGATGTGTTGGGTATAGGAAATGCACAGAAGTCTTCTGTAACACCTCATCTCCATGCTTTGTATTCTTCGTTGGAGATCTGCTGTGAGGGTCCATGCTTCGCAAGCATATAGGAAGATGGAGATGACCAGAGATCGCAGCAGTCTTACTTTGGAATGTAGACTGATGGTTCTGTCTTTCCAAATGGGCTTCAACCTTGTCAGGGCAGCAGTTGTTTGTGCGATCCTGGAGAGGACTTCCTGTCGAGACCCATTGTCTGACACAATGGCTCCTAAATATTTGAAGCTGTGCACTGTGTTGAGGGATTGGCCTTGTACTTTGATGTCCGTGTTGATGCCATTGGTGTTGTTGGTCATCATTTTGGTCTTCTCTGCACTTATTTCCATTCCATAAGCTCTGGAGGTGGTGTCAAGCCTCTGTACAAGCTGTTCAAGTTCTTGTTCCTCTCCAGCCAATCCATCAATATCATCCGCAAAACGAAGATTGGAGATTGCTCTGCCCCCTATGCTGACTGTGCCTTCGTGATCTGCAAGAGCATCTGACATGATGCGCTCTAGGAAGATGTTGAAGAGTGTTGGAGAGAGTAGGCATCCTTGACGCACACCGATTGTTGTTCTGAACCAGTTCCCGATGACGCTGTTATGGAGGACTGCACTGGTAGCCTTGTCATACAGGCTTTTGATGACTTCTATGATTTTAGGGCTGATGTTGTACACTTTCATGGTTGCCCATAGAGCTGCATGCCAGACTCGGTCAAATGCCTTCTTGAAGTCTATGAACACATGATATAGATGTTGTTGGTGCTGTAGGTATTTCTCACAGATTATTCTGAGGTTGAAAATCTGTTCAGTGGTACTTCGCCCTGCCATGAATCCTGCTTGTTCTTCAGCTATGATTTGTTCAGCTTGTGGTTTCAACCTGTTGAGTATTATTTTCAGGAGGACCTTGCTGGGATGGCTGATGAGGCTGATGGTGCGGTAGTTTTCACACTCCTGAAGGTTACCTTTTTTAGGAAGAGTGATGACAAGCGACTGGGTCCATGGTGTAGGCCATTCCCCACTCTGCCAGATCTTGTTACAGATAGTGGTGAGAGCATCAGTCATCGCTTCTCCTCCTGCTTGTAGCAGTTCCGCTGGTATGTTGTCCCTGCTACATTGGTTAAGTGAATAATACAACAGATCTCTATCTTCTTTTAATTAGTGGCCACATTTGGCTTACGTTTTACGGCTTAAGCATTGGGTTATGAGATTTTTCACTGACAAGAATTTTGACGGGTGGCCACACCTTACGAATTTAGTGGCCACATTTAGCTTACGTTTTACGGCTTATGCTTTGGGTCGGAGGAAGTGGCGCTATGTTTGTCACGGCCCCGTTCGAATTTATAAACGTGTGTAGCTGCGTAATGTCACTACAACAAGGAACTTTTTTATGATGATGTCATGTACTCTTTCACGATTTGACTATAATATGAAACAATTTTACTAAGATCAACACGTAACAGGTAAATTCAAATGCCCGAGTTCGCCAAGTCTTGTGTAGCAGACAACCTATGTTGCGTGCAATCATGCGTGTGGGAGGAGTTTAGGTTGACCTCTAAACTCGTGAGGTAACACTCTGGCTTCTGATTGGTCCTCGTATGCCCGGCGTTTGTATTCTTGTAGAAGAAATCAAACATGGGCTATCCTTGTAAAATTTTACGTTAGCCAGTACGCAAGGAAATACATCAGGAAATCATAAGCGTAACACAAGTGTGGCCAGGCCTTATCCTGCCGGTGGTTTTATCTTGTGGAATTATGCCTTAGATACATATGGCCGTTTCAGTGTGTCCTCAGCTTTTCATTTTACTACCCGGAGTGTTTTAAAACTCGAGTAGATCTAAATGGGCTTCAACAGCTTGTTAAATATGCCCGGCAGTAGACCTTGGGACGAAAGCTGGCAAAAGAACTGGAACTACTCTAACTCTTCTACATATCTCCAATCTATTCATCCAAACGCCTTACAGTGGGGACAAAAGAGACAGCAATAATATATATATATATATATATATATATATATATATATATATATATATATATATATATATATATATATATATATATATATATATATATGTGTGTTGCCGCATGACAAAACCCGGCTAAAGACGCCAGGATTGATTCGCTGCTACAGCCGTAGAACACTAAAAATAGGCTACCCCATCAATTTTAAGATTGTTGCCTCTTTGTCTTTATTTAAGACTTTTCTTTAATATCCCAAACGGATTTTGTTCAAAAATTACTAAAACATTGTTTATTTTGTTGATTTTGATAAGGGTGTTGATCACACCTTGCTAAAACAATGGCACTAATTGACCTCCGATACCCCAACTTTTCTTGTCCGACTATGAAGGGAAATTCCCAATGTGCATTGATATATTACGTCTGGGGAGTGAAAAGTCCCTATTGGTACTACTTTTTGGTACATAAAAGTGTGTGGCATATGAATTTTTCATGAAATTCCTTGTTCTGAAGCTTGCTTGTGACACAAGTTGTGTTCGAATGCGTCTCTTGCCTGGTCGTGAAAAACGGAAGTGTTTCCTATAGATTTTCGACGATTTTTAGTTCAAAGTGAATTTTTTAATGTAGATAAACTCATCTTACATCTATTTCAAGTGTTTTCTTCCAATATTTATGTTGCATTTGTTAGAAACAATTTGTCAAAGTAAGTGACCGATTCTTTTTGGAAACCGGAAGTGATGGCTTCGTCTCCAGCGTCAGTAGATGTGTCGTCTGCTAGAGTAGCTAGGGCCTTGAATCGACCCGGTTTTGCTTCTGAAGAGCTCCAAGACCTGCTTTCAGACTATTTTTATGATGGTGCCGGTGGGAACTGTGATGAGGAT
>CM072517.1:72758733-72832270 GCA_036898135.1 Oncomelania hupensis
TATATATATATATATATATATATATATATATATATATATATATATATAGTGTATTTATTTTATGTTTATTTTTATTTTTATAATTGTATTCTCTCTCTCTTTCTCTCCTTCTTCTTCTTCTTTCTTTTCCTTTTTTTTTTTTTGGGCTGGGGGGGGGGGGGGTTCCGGAAACCCTGGAAACCCCCCCTTCGTCCGCCCCTGCATAAACAACTCTTCGAAGCAAACAGCCTACATAGCCTACTGAATTTGTATTGAAACTTTGAACTTTTAAATGAAACTTTTTTTAAAACAAGGACAAACGAGATACACCTGAAAGTAATGTCGTAGAAGGGTATACAAAATATGGACAGTGTCTTCCCTGAGGCAAGCGGCCTACGAGCGACAAAGAAATTGTGTGAGCGAAGCAAATTAAGATTTTAAAACTTAACATGCTTGCTGGGGAGAAACAAACACACAAACACCCGCGCGCGCTCATATGAACAAAAGGCAAACAATCAGCAGCAGTTTCAGTTGAAGTGATTTGGTACTCACGTTGCTGGAGCGAGTCAGTCATTGTGTTGGGACACGTGTTAGTCTCGCCCAGTCCCCAGTAGACTCATTACCATCCGTCTGAGAGCAACCCCTTTCAACATCACCATCATCATCATGGCCCCAACATCAGAACATGACCACAGCGAAGTCGAAGATTTTTATGAACATCTACAGGCTGTCCTTGACCAAATGCCGAAGAAGGACATAGTCATAAGGCAAGGCGACTGGAATGCCAAGGTTGGCCCAGATGCGTACCACAACTGGGGAGACACGTGTGGACCCCACTGCAACAACGAGACAAATGACAAGGGTCTGAGACTCTTGGAGTTTGCCAGATACAATAATCTGATAATGGCAAACACGCTTGGTCTCCACAAAAAATTCAGAGGATGGACATGGCACAGTCCTAGCGGGTAGCATCACAACCCGATAGACTATATCATGGTAAAGATATGCTTCAGATCAAGCATCAACATTGGCAGGACACGCACTTTTCTAGAAGCAGACATCGGAAGTGACCACGATCTCTTGATGTTGTCCTTCCAACTCCACTTGAAGAGAGTAACAACAGTAAAGTGCATCAGACTGAAATTCGACCTGGACAAACTGCAAGACCCGGAGGTGACAGAAATATTCCAAGCAACACAATTGAAGGGAAATTTGCACCACTGCTCATTTTGGGAGCTGGTGAAGTAGATGTGACAACACCATGACCACCACCTTCAACTCAGCTGTGACAGATGCCGCCCCTAAGATCTTTGGCAAGCACTGCCCAAAGAAGAAACCGTGGATCACACCTGAACTTTTGGATCTGTGTGATAAACAAAGAGAGATGAAAAAGAAAAAGAACACTTCACATGGAGCTGATGCCTACCGAAAAATCAACAATGACATCCGAAAAGGCATGCGTACAGCAAATGAGTACTGGATAGAAGATCAATACCAGGAAATAGACAATAGTCTGAACCCGAACAACAGCAAGACGGCCTACCAGGCAGTGAAGCGGCTGACAAGTGTTAAACAGCCCAAAGTATCCATGATCCAAAGCAAGTGTGGCGTGTGCTTTACAGAAGAACAAGAAGTCTTGCATAGATGGACAGAGTACTGCTCTGACCTTTACAACCACATACCAAACGGAGACCCATCAGTTCTAGCATGTCCTCAGAACGGAGAAGAGGAAGAAATCTTATCATTTCTTTGAGAAGACGTTGAGGCAGCAGTTCAATCACTAAAGAAGGGGAAGTCAGCGGGAGTGGACACCATGCCCGCGGAATTGCTTCAAACAGGAGGAAAAGCGATGATTGACGTCCTTATTATCTGTAAGAAGATCTGGCAGAGTTGGGAGTGGCCTACACCATGAACCAGTCGCTTGCCATCATTCTTCCTAAAAATGGTAACCTTCAGGAGTGTGACAAATACCGCACCATCAGCCTCATCAGCCATCCCAGCAATGTCCTCCTGAAAATAATACTCAATCCGTTGAAACCCCAAGCTGAACAAATCCTAGCTGAAGAACAAGCAGGATTCAGGGCAGGGTGAAGCACCACTGAACAATTTTCAACCTCAGAATAATCTACAGCACCAACAACATCTATATCATGTGTTTGTAGACTTCAAGAAAGCGTTTGACCGAGTCTGGCATGCATCTCTGTGGCAACCATGAGAGTGTACAACATCAGCCATAAAATTATTGAAGTCATCAAAAGCCTGTATGACAAGGCTACCACAGTACCAGTGCAGTCCTCCACAACAGCGCCATCGGGAACGGGTTCAGAACTACAATCGGTGTGCGTCCAGGATGCCTACTCTCTCCAACACTCTTCAACATCTTCCTAGAGCGCATTATGTCATATGCTCTTGCAGATCACGAAGACACAGTCAGCATAGGGGGTAGAGCAATCTCCAACCTCCGTTTTGCGGATAACATTGATGGATTGGCTGGAGAGGAACAAGAACTTGAACAGCTGTACAGAGGCTTGACACCACCTCTAGAGCCTATGGAATGGAAAAGAGTGCAGAGAATATCAAAATGATGACCAACAACACCAATGGCATCAACATGGACATCAAAGTCCAAGGTCAATCCCTCAACACAGTGCATTGCTTCAAATATTTAGGAGCCATTTATCAGACAATGAGTCGCAACAGGAAGTCCTCTCCAGGATCGCACACACAACTGCGGCCCTGACAAGAGTGAAGCCTATTTGGAAAGACAGGACAATCAGTCTACAGACCAAGGTAAGGCTGCTGCGCTACCTTGTCATCTCCATCTTCCTATACGCTTGCGAAACATGGACCTTAACAGCAGATCTACAACGAAGATATGATTTCCTCAGCTTGGGGTTTCAACCTATTGAGTATTATTTTCAGGAGGACATTGCTGGGATGGCTGATGAGGCTGATGGTGGGGTATTTTTGCACATTTTTTAAGGTTACCTTTTTTAGGAAGAGTGATCACAAGCGACTGGGTCCATGGTGTAGGCCACTCACAACTCTGCCAGATCTTCTTACAGATAATGGTGAGGGCGTCAAACATCGATTCTCCTCCTGCTTGAAGCAATTCCGCGGGTATGTTGTCCACTCCCGCTGACTTCACTTTCTTCAGCGATTGCTCTGATGCCTCAACTTCTAGGAGAATTTGGAGGATTTCTCTCTCTTCTCTGTTCTGGGGACATGTTAGATCTGATGGGTCTCCGTTTGGTGTGCAGTTGTAAAGTTCAGAGCAGTACTCTGTCAATCTATCGACGACTTCTTGTTCTTAATAAAGGCATATGCCAGACTTGCTTTGGATCGTGGATACTTTGGGCTGTTTAACACTTGTCAGCCGCTTCACAGTCTGGTAGCCTATTCTTGCTGTTGTTCGGGTTCAGACTATTGTCTATTTCCTGGCATTGATCTTCTATCCAGTTCTCCTTTGATGTACGCTTGATTTTCGGATGTCATTGTTGATTTTTCGGTAGGTATCAGCTCCCTGTGATGTGTTCTTCTTCTTTTTCATCTCTCTTCATTTATGACACAGATCCAAAAGTTCAGGTGTGAACCACTGTTTCTTCTTTGGGCAGTGCTTGCAAAGGATCTCAGAGGCGGCAACTGTCACAACTGTGTGGAAGGCAGTGGTCATGGTGTCGACATCTACTTCACCAGCTCCCAAAATGAGCAGTGGTGCAAATTTCACTCCAATTGTGTTGCTTGAAATATTTCTGCCACCTCCGGATCTTGCAGTTTGTCCAGGTCGAATTTCAGTCTAGTGCACTTTGCTGTATTTACTCTCTTCAAATGGAGTCGGAAGGACGTCATCACGAGATCGTGGTCACTTCCGATGTCTGATCCTGAAAAAGTGCGTGTCCTGCCATTGTTGATGCTTGATCTGAATCGTGTCTTGACCATGATCTAGTCTATCTGGTTATGATGCTCCCCCCCTAGGACTGTGCCAAGTCCATCGTCTGGATTTTTTGTGGAAACCAAGCGTGTTTGCCAGTATCAGACTGTTGTATCTGACAAACTCCAAGATTCTCCGACCCCTGTCATTTGTCTCCTCGTTGCAGTGGGGCCACATGTGTCTCCCCAGTGGGGTCCACATGTGTCTCCCCAGTGGTGGTGCGCATCTTGGCCAACCTTGGCATTCCAGTCGCCTTCCACTATGACTATGTCCTTCTTCGGCACTTGGTCAAGGACAACCTGTAGATGTTCATAGAAATCCCCCTCTTCGCTGTCGTCATAGTCGGTTGTTGGGGCATAGACCTGGATGATGGTAATAGTAACGTGTGAATTTTGCGTTAAATTAAATATTTATATACGTAACTATAAATAATCTAATGAAATGAGAGTGTGATGAGGCAGTCTGACGTTCAGTCTAAGGGTGCATGTTCTATCTCTGTTTACTCTAAATGTTCATCTACCACCGCACACGTGCTTACAAACAAGGACAAAGACCACACAGTTATCTCTCTTTGCCCTTCTGTTTAGCTATTTCTCATTCGTACATATACACTCACATTATTTCATACAATTCTTATTTATCATATAAACGATGATCACAACAAATACACAGTCAGTGGCTTATGTGGAGGTCATTGTCTCTCTCTTCAGACGTCACTTGCCTCTACACTATGTTCTGATAACTCACTGTCAATAATGACACACTGAAGACTTGTTGGAGTTTCCTGGTCTCTCAGTATTAAGTAATAATGATGTTACTCATTGTCTTCGCAGACAATCACTAGACGTGGTATACACAGCCGACGCTAGGAACAGATAGCTACCCCAAGGAAACACTGTAGGAGATCCCGTAGCTCTAGTCTGAAAACTTTCTTCGCCCACCGTTGCTGCACGTCTGCACCAGTGATGGTTGGTCGAAGGAGAGATAGTCGGGGTTGATGGAGACCACATCCGGTTTTGTAGATGGACGTCACAGGGTCATCTCCATCATCAGCCACATACCAGGAAAGCTGCCACTCCGAATCGGCTGCTGTATACAACATTTATACAATTGTAAATTTGTGCTCCTATGCTTAAAGAGTCTATATGCGTCTCTGACATCTCAGAGTGCTTGAAGATCCTTTTCTTTCGAAGAATATCTTCTCTATGCCTCCTCATGGATACAGTCTATATTGTTACAATTCTTATGACAATATCTATAGCCACTTAAAACACCGTACACCACTGTGTAGCCTACATCACAATGGAATATGAGCCAAACTTTATAATCACAGCTCACTTTCAATTTATAACAGATTTACTACACATTCATTCATCATTAGTATAAATTATACAACTGAATTACATTTCTATTTCAGCCCCATATCTCCACATATGAATGAATACAACATGGCATCATAATTATAAACCATATAATAATTACATGAATAAATACCGTATTTACACTACGGTATTTACACTATTTACCGTACTTCCTTCAAACAATGGATTCTTCTACAATCCAATCACAATAATGGGCTCTATGCACAAAGGCGTGGCGGTCACGTGCTGCGGGAATAACACAGCGTGCTCGAGTTTGAAAATGGTGAAGTACTGTGCTGTGTTTGGATGCTCTAACTCCGACGTAAAACCTTTATGCAAAGAAATGAACATTTCCTTTCATAGATTTCCACTGAAAGATGAAATATTGATGAACTCTAAGCTGAATGTCAGTGACAAATCGCTCTTTTAAAAAAAGCCTGTCTCCTGATAAAAAAATTTTCATTAATCATTATTGCACGAATGTGCTATGTTCAAAACATCACAATATCCCAAAATGTCGGTAAAGATAAAAATTTTAAGCAGCATTGGAGTACACGCGACCGAGCTAAAAGAAGCCATGACCGCTTTATTTCCGCGCTACGTGACCATGCCGCTTTCGCGCGCCGTCTTGTGCATAGAGCCCTAGCAATACTTTCCATTATCTTCATAATAGCTTCACAGGTTATTTATAGATAACTAATAATAATAATAAATACATGTATTCAAGATACAGCTAGACTATTCCCATATAGAAATCCCGATTTCCTAGAGCTCCAAAGAACACGTCTTTCTCCTTCAACTGGTATACTATGTACTCTGGAATATTTAAATTTAGACATGCCAACTTCCGCACTTACGCCAGTGACGTCATAACGTCTATTCATACAAACGTATGTGAAATGCGTTCGTTACAGTGATGTTACAAGGGGCTGCTCTCAGACGGATGGTAATGAGTCTACTGGAGACTGGGCGGCAACCTAGGACAGTGGTTAGAATGTCTCTGTTGACCAAGAATCCAACGCCGTGTTCGTGCCTGTCTTTTCTCCCGCTGAAATAAAGCTTGTGGCCTTTCTCGGTCGTTGTTTTACCTAGGCCATTCCAACGCAGTTCGCTGATGCCTAAAATGTTCCATCGGTAGTGGTCAAGCTCGTGGGCCAGTTCTTCTAATTTTCCTTCCGCAGTTAGGGTCCTGACATTCCAGGTTCCTATGACGATGTTGTCTCTCGTGCGGATCTTGCTAAGTTGTCCATCAGTAGCAAACTTATCACCTCCGTCCTGTTGGCCAACGGAAGGCGCGGTCCTTGGTGACCCGGGCGACGACCGATACGGTATGGAGTGAGTTGTTTTTTTTCATAATATGGTGTGTCTTGGGCAAGAAAGACCTGACAGGGCCCAATCCTCTCCAGGCTGTTGGCCACAGCCGATATCCACGAATACAGTGTGTCTCGCCTTGGCCCCGCGCACATGGTCGTTGAACCTGTAGTAACGTGAGGTTCCCCCGCCCTGGCCGGTGACTTCTGTGTAGAAGACTTTCGCCAATCACCCCTGTTAGTTGGCTCTTACGACATGCCGGGAAACGTTGGGTCTAATTTAATCTATTCAGTGCTCGAACCCACAGGATAATAACCAAAATAACCACTTGTATCCATCTTTACTACTACGGGATTTGAACCTGGGTCATCGCTGAGCCAGGCAAAGACTCTGCCACTGGGCTACGGTGGTGGAAAGCGAGAGAGATACACAGAGAGAGAGAGACACACCGAGAGAGAGAGACAGCGAGAGAGAGAGACAGAGAGAAACAGAGAGAGAGACAGAGAGAGGGAGAGAGAGGGAGAAAGAGAGGGGGGGAAGGCAGGCACACAGCCGGAAAGATAGATGAAAAGAGAGTCAGACATAGACAGAGAGAGAAAGAGAGAGGGAAAGACAGACAAACAGGCAGAGACAGAAAGGCAGAGAGAGAGGGAGAGAGAGAGAGAGAGAGAGAGAGAGAGAGAGAGAGAGAGAGAGAGAGACAGACAGACAGACAGACAGTTAGATAGACAGAGGAATCAGCTTTCATCCTCATTTAGGCGGCCCAAGCTATAACCTCAAATTGAAACAGCCTTCAAAGACTGTTGCTTATATTTCTTCCTTCTAAACCATTTGAAGTATTTTCTTTTTCTTACTTTCCATTTTACATGTTATTTAGTCAGCCTTTTCACTGTCGGACCCTTGTCTACACCTTCCTTTTCTTCAACTGTTTACATGTCACCCAATTCATTCCTTATCTGTATTGATTAAGATTTGGGTTAGATCAACCGATATTCTGTTCGATATTCCGTTTTTCTTGTTGTTGTTTTAATTTAGTTTTTTAATGGACTTTGCTCTTTTCGAGGTGCAGTATATCGCTTTGTATGGAAAATGCGGGGCGGATGCTTGCAAGACTACCCGCTTGTGACGAGAATGGTGCGTGCTCTCATGCACGTTAACTGGAGGGTGAAAGTATACGACGCCATCACTACAGTACTGCAGTATTTGGAGGCTGACAGTCTTCGAGGCCCTCGCTACAAGACCACACTATTTTAAGTCAGACAGCCAAGCCAACGACGCCGTCACTTCCATATTGCAATATTGGGATCGTTTGGGGTGACCAGGTTTCGTCTCTTAGCTCCATCCGGGACCTGGCTGGCCCAGTCCATCTTGGACATGCGATCCAGCAATTCCAATGACACACTCTTGTCCGCTCCAGTCGCCTCCCTCTGTCAAACAGACAGCAACACCTCCCTCACTCCCTCTGTCAAACAGCCAGCAACACCTCCCTCACTCCCTCTGTCAAACAGCCAGCAACACCTCCCTCACTCCCTCTGTCAAAAAGCCAGCAACACCTCCCTCACTCCCTCTGTCAAACAGCCAGCAACACCTCCCTCACTCACAGTGCCATACATTAAGGCGCAATTACATCTGTCGGGGCAGGCGGAGGATCAACGAGGAACAGCATCTTAAACTCTTGAGCTGCTTGCACATAAAGCGGTAGACTTCCCCTAGGCTTGAAAGCGTCGTTTCTCGTTATCATATCCCTCTCCCCTCTCCCCCTATTCCCTACCCTCCTCCCTCCCCCACCCATGCCCTCCCCACTGCACCCCTTCCATCTCCGAATAAAAGTAGTGTCATCGTCGCAGTCATCATCGTCGCAGTCATCATCGTCGGAAGAGTCACAACTGTATTCATTAGAGAAATTGAGCGTGCGTTCGTAATTGCTTTCCGTAACGTAGCCGTAGAGCATCGTTGGTGTATTACTACAGTAAATGCAAATTAGTACCCTACGACTACGAAAATGATACGTACTTTAGAAAGAGGGATTGAGCGCAAGTCCTTATATACTGTCCGTACCGTAAGTGTAATCGCGTGAAAACTCACATTTGTAATGAGAAGGGAGGCAACACTATGCGTATGACGTAATTATCATCGTTAGCAAGATCTAACAGCAACCCTGCCAAGTCCATTTTCTGATTCTGCTGAAAAAAAAAATGCAACACATGAACATTCGGCCATCTGTTGGACTAGATTGTGGTTCAAATTGAATCCTACTATTAGGACATATATATCACAGCAATGATTATATTATCATAGAAATGCTCCTGTTTATTTATTAATTATAGTTGTTTTGCTAGCCTAGAGTTTTGCACTACACAACTAGGCCTACTACTGGTACTACTCATACTGATACTGTTCGTCTGTTGTTACGAGTAGTAGGCCTACTACTACTACATGCTAGTCTTAAACTACTATAAGTAGCCTGACTAGGCTTATCATCGATCTTGAAATTTGTATGAGTGAATTACCACGTCAGTTTACTGTTAACAACACTGGTCAGTTCCATCAGCAAAACCTAATCAGCCTACATGATCATGGCCGCCATGTCACTCTAAACAAGACATTCGAGTTGGTTGCGTGTAGATCTGTAAAAACACTTTCCTCACTAACACATCAACCAAAAGTTATGATAACTTCATTCCTAAGACAATGAACTATCGAGAAAATAATACATTACAGTTGAAAAATTACAAATGTCGATACAAACTACTTACGATTTCAGCGTTCGTATAAATCCCGTTTCTCACGGTCACTCGTAATGCAACTAGGCCAGACAGCCGTAACCCACGCCCTTTAACCTTTGCACTGCGCAAAAAGCTGTGACGTCAAGACAAAAAGTAGTTCTCGAAACGATAGGCTTACGCTACTCTCATCATTACGAACGCACGCTCAATTTCTCTATTATCACCGCCAGCCTGGTCTGCTTATCATACTCTCCACCAACCATTATGATCATTATGATAGTCGTTGTTGGCATCATCATGATGATCATCATCATAGTTGTCGACATTATCATCATCATAGTTGTCGTCATTATCATCATCATCATCATCATAGTCGTCGGCATAATCATCATCATAGTCGTTGGCATCATCATCTTCATCATAATCATCCTCCTCCTCATCATCCAACTCATCATCATCATCATTATCATCATCATCGTCGTCGTCGTCGTTTTTGTTTGGATGGGGCATCGTTTTAATGGAGAAGTGAGGCAGTAATTCCAGGTGACAGCACGGCGTTACCTACCACAATTTTTTTCCCGTGTATGTATTTTAGCTCAGCGAATCCAACCACAATCAACACCACCTGCCACAAATAATAATACGTTTTAAATACATAATAAATAAATTAATTAATAATAATAATAATAATAATAATAATAATAATAATAATAATAATAATAATAATGAGAAGGAGGAGGAGGAGGAGGAGGAGGAGGAGGAAGAAGAAGAAGAAGAAGAAGAAGAAGAAGAAGAATGGATGCTATAGCGTCTTATTCCCCAGTTCACCGAACAGGCTCAAACCAATATACACGCTCATATGTTACATATACACAACAAACACATCTATCACTCAAATATGAGTTGTACAGCAGGAACATTGCTATTACAATCGTAGAAGACGGAAAAGGAACTCGAATTATTATATTTAAAACTCCAACACCGCTATTGAAATATCGTATAATAGCGCATCATGATAGCTATACTGACGACAACTATGACGACAACAACAAAGACGACGAGTATTTAGATTTTTTTTGATTTTTTTTTTAAAGATTTTTATTTACCTTATTGTCCCTTTTTTCCATAGGGAAATTCTGGGCCGCCTCCCCTGGGGAAAGCGTAGTCGCAGCCTGTGGCGCGCCCAAACCCAACCTACCTAACATTAGTTGTGATTTTGAAATTTTGCTGGGGGAGCAAACCGGAGTACCCGGAGAAAACCGAGACTTTGCCCGAGTTGAAAGTAAATAATATTGGGAGAAACATAACGCCCAGATGATGGCTCGAACCCACACCTGTCAGGCGCCATTGGTTTCTGGCCTGTAGACAAGTCAAGTTAGTCCCGCCTTAGCCCACTTGGCCACAACGCTCGCTATATTATGTCACTATTATATTCGGGTGACTGTTCACACCGTTCAAATTTGCATAATATATTCTTGTAAAGTCATCAATTTGTCTGTGAAACGCAAATATCACGCTTTGGGTTGAGAGATGCCGACAATGACGGATTGACGTTATGATACTTGACAATGTTTTTTTTCTTCCTTATATTTTGCTGGTTAAATGATCATCTGTGGTGCCTCTACGACCTCCGAGTCATGGGACAGGATAGGATAGGATAGGATAGGATATTTTGTTAAAAACTTGTGCAAATAGACGTTCTTGGTAATCACTGATTTAGAAATTGTGATGAAAAGCTGTTTTAAATGGCGCAGATTTGGTTTGTGGGTCAGCAATTATGCTGCTTTTAAAAGTGTATGAAGCTTAGAATATCATGAATATTTGTGTTGCCTGTAGTATATATTATGTCTATTTATATTGCTTGGTGGCCATTTGAAATGGTGGTTATATAACCCTGTCATCTCTTCCTAGCACACATCAACTATAGGTTCGCGTTCAGTTCTTTTGCTAGACGAGTTTTCATCGTTGCGAGAGAGAGAGAGAGAGAGAGAGAGAGAGAGAGAGAGAGAGAGAAAAGAGAGAGAGAGAGGGAGAGAGCGAGAGAGAAAGAGACTAATCGCGAGCGTGCGTGTACAAGCAGATACAAGTAGCTACATTTGGGGTTTGGTATTTGCAATGTTAACATTATTAGTAATTGCAGTTTAGCACTTTTGAGTTTTGAGGTGACAACTGCGCTATGGCAGGACTGCTTTACCAGGACGACGATGTCCAGGCTGAGAAAGAGAGAGCAGACCATGGAGAGGTTGGTCTGTAGATCTTCTTCCATAGCCCGGATACAGCTTTTGCCGATGCGGCTGTTGTTGAGATTGGGATTCAGCGTGCAGTTCTCCGCCAGCAGTCGCACCTGTAGACATAACACACAGGCGCTTGTACCTGGACACGCGAGCGCCTATGCCTGTGACGCGTCTCCCCTGGGCAAATAACGCGTCACAGGCATAGGCTCTCGTGTGTCTATAACCAAAGGGAGACGCGTCACAGGCCTAGGCGCTCGCCTGTCCAGATACATGCGCCTGTAACATAACCTAACATACACTACAGCGTAGCCCAGCCTCTGAGGTCCGCTCCCTTTCTTCCAGTAGAGGGACAGCGTTTGCAAGACTTCGCTACGCTTAAAAATGAGATGAAATGGCTCAGCAAGGAACACAAAACTCTGGACGTCTAATGCGGAGATTGGGCTTCAACACGTCGTCTTAAAAACAACAACACTTGTCCCACTTCATTTAAAAGAACAAAAATAAATCATCATCATCATCATCATCATCATCATCATCAACAGCAGCAGCAGCAGCATACCTTAATGTTATATAGGGCGATTTCAGACAGCAATCTGCTCAAAGAGCCCACACGTATGCACACACATATATACTCGCAGATTAACATCGCGATCTTTAACACATGGCAGGGGTGAGATTTAACCCAGGAGACTAACTAGCCCGCCGGGCTAGCTAGTAAGTAAAGTGAGGTAGCCCGCATGGTTTTTAGGCAGCCCGACAATCGTTCACATATAAAACACAAATTTTGACAATACACGTAATTTGTTGCGAGTGTCTTTTTCACAAACAAAGCACACAGCGCGCTTGGCGCGAAAGGGAAGTAGGCAAAGGGAAATAACGCTCGCGAATGCTTCATACTCGTAGCAGACGAACAGTGACGTAAGAACGCTCTCGCTTCGGACCAGCTTCTAAAAGTCTGCAAGTAGTATATTTTTTTTTAGATCGCCAGGCTGGCTGGCTCAATTATAAAGTGAGGTCGCCCGAGCCAGTTTTAAGTCGCCTCGGGCGACCGGGCGACCGCTAAATCTCACTCTTGCATGGATTGTAAATGCAGGGGAACTGATGCATGATGCCAGAAAGACGGGAACAGACCTCGCGCATGTAGACGTAGGAATGGATGTTGAGATGACAGCAGGAGATGGGGACGGTGTAGTTCACTTTGCTTTGCAGGCTGGAATAGTCGCTGTAATTCAATACCCCACAACATTTGTTCGTCACCTGCAGCAAAAACAAACAAACGAAAAGATGGAGCGCCATTCAAATGTCTGTCCAGAGACTCGCACGCTTACATAGCTGACAATCAGCAGTTTTAAAAGTGCTCAGTTTTGTGGTGATGTTGTGACGCGGCCTTATCCGACAGATGCAAGCTGAAAGAATGGAATAATTTACCTCAGCAAACCTGGAACTTTGCGAAGGAGCAAAGATCAACAACAAACCAGAAGGGCAAAGCCCATATGGCTCACATGCTCCTTGTGGACCTTGCAATACTTAACACGAAAACGATAAACCGGGGGGGTGGGGGGGGACATTAAACACCAGAGGGGACAATGATAACGTTTTTATTCACACAAAAACTAACTAACCTATATAGGCTACGTTTATATAACTAACCCGCCCGTATAGCCACATTCACATTTAACTACATGTATAATGAAAACAAAAACTAACTAACCTATATACTTTTATATAACTAACCCGCCCGTATAGCCACATTCACATTTAACTACATGTATAATGAAAACAAAAACTAACTAACCTATATACTTCTATATAACTAACCCGCCCGTATAGCCACAATCACATTTAACTATAATGGAAACAAAAACTAACTAACCTATATACTTTTATATAACTAACCCGCCCGTATAGCCACAATCACATTTAACTATAATAGAAACAAAAACTAACTAACCTATATACTTTTATATAACTAACCCGCCCGTATAGCCACATTCACATTTAACTATAATGGAAACAAAAACTAACTAACCTATATACTTCTATATAACTAACCCGCCCGTATAGCCACAATCACATTTAACTATAATGGAAACAAAAACTAACTAACCTATATACTTTTATATAACTAACCAGCCCGTATAGCCACAATCATATTTAACTTACTATAAAGGAAACACAAACTAACTAACCTATATACTTTTATATAACTAACCCGCCCGTATAGCCACAATGCGCAATGTAAAACTCAATGACATAGGCATAATTATGGGACCTTATTGATCTGACGGCATACCATTTCTAAATAAAGGCTAATGTGGTGTAAGGGAGACTACTCTGGTTTGGGAGTATTCTCTCTCTCTCTCTCTCTCTCTCTCTCTCTCTCTCTCTCTCTCTCTCTCTCTCTCTCTCTCACTCTCTCTCACTCACTCTCTTGCTTTTATTAAATTTTATTTTTTAAAATATTTTGCTTCCACACCTCTTTCTCCCTCCCCACCCCCACCCCCACCCCCTTCACCCTCTCCTCCATATCTGCACCGCCATAGCTCAGCGGTAGGGCACTATGACCCAAGTTTGAACCCCAGGATGGGCAACATATAAGTGGCCATTTTTAACTGTCCATTTTAGCAATGTGATTGCTCTGGTGGTTCAGTGCTGACTTAGGTTCCAACCCCCTCTTTTCCTAGAATGGTTATCCCCGTCTGCCATATCGCCAATGGTGGGTGTAGACTTTAAACTTCAATGTTTATTGTCCGTGTACCCTACCCTTCACTTCTCCATACTTTGCACTCTCAGCTTTTAGATTTTCTTCCTTTTAAACTTATTATTCTGCACACGATCTGCTGCATTTAATTTTAACCCCAAACTCTACTCAGTTTATTTTCAGACTTTCTATGTCTGTGATATGATTGCTCGTAATGGTAGAATTTTCTCATGTGCGTCATGCGATATGAATAAGAGTTATCTTGTATAACTTACCTCTGCATACAAACATTAACCGTCCTCCTTTACCTCCTCCTCTGAGTAATGTAATACTATTATATACTGTATTATGTTCATACCCTTAAATTATTATAATCAATAGAAAGTTATCCTAATTGTCTGTGCATGATATCAATGGCTCTGTCAGCCAAATGAAATTAACTGTAAATTTGTTATGCGGATGTATTTGCGTTAGCAGTAAGACAGAAGTGGAACAGATTGTGTGTGTGTCTTTGTGTTAAGAGTACAGTTTAAAATATACAGTGGTTTTATGTATTGTTCTATTTGTTATCGAAGTTGTTTCTTTTCTTCTGTTCTTATTGACCGAGAAGCAATGCGCTGTATCAATTGTCCATTTGGGTAATAAAGATTTGCTGACTCGACTTGACTTGACTTTCAATACTTTAAATATTTTGACTATCACTCACCTATTATCATAACTATTGCTTCTTCTCCTTGCCCCCTTTCTTACTATCATTTCTTTCTTTGTTGGAGTTCTGTTGGGAAGTACTGTTTTGTTGTCTGTTTTGTCCGCTTGAAAAAGAGCTTAGGTCCAACATTGTGCTTTTTTATTTTTAAAATGAGCATTCCTTTAGCTCGTGTACTTATTATTGCTTCTGTTTCTTATTGCTTCTGTTTCTTTTTATTGCTTTACTTTGGTCCATGGACCATTGGCATTATACAATACAGAATTGTTCATACCACTCCAAAGCGGAACTACTGGCATACAAAAATATCAGCAAAGGAGGGGATAATAGTTGCTACATCATTTTTAAAGTCAGTCCGAGGTCATTGTTTTTCAAATTGTTAACCGACATGGTATGGTCATAGAACAGTTTATCAATCCACATTATTGAAATTAAAGCTCTTCCATAAACGTATAAGCAAAGTACAAAGTTACTGGGATCCAAAGGATGTCACGGGGTTTCAATAGCAAGTTTTAGCTAACAAATGCACGTATCAGTGACAGAGAGCTTTCAATACAATACCATGCCATTTAATACAATACGGCTTTATTTGTTTCATACGGAGCAATGAGGTAACTTTTTCCCCACTTTTGACGTAAAGGAACATTATGACACATTTGGTCAAATTCACATTTGCTCTCTCTCTCTCTCTCTCTCTCTCTCTCTCTCTCTCTCTCTCTCTCTCTCTCTCTCTTTCTCTCTCTCTCTCTCTCTCTGTTCGTGCGTGCGTACAAAAGATTTTGCACCCAGGTAGGTCTTGTCACCATATCGCCGGTCCTAGATACCGGTAGCGTGATTTGTTCAGGTAGTCTACAGTTTGTTCAGGTAGTTTAAAACGTTTGAAACGGTAATTTGCCTGCGGTGGCCGGTTATTGCTGTCACCTGGAATAGGCGTGGAGGACTAGTAAGCACTGACCTGCAGTAGATTCATCTCTTTGCTAAACATTCCGTTGGCTGTGTACATTGAATGGAAATATTTCTCCAACGCGCTGCTGGTACTGGACATCTCCTGCAGATGACACAATAAATAACTGACAGAGACTGTAACAGCTGCAAATCCCTGCACAAGATCAGATCAAATAGAAGGTACCAAGTGCTTTATAGAAAACCTCTTTAACAAGATGCATCAGTAAAAATTTTACTAAAATCCTTTTCGATTTTACTGGATGACCTTTAAACTAAGATCGATTTTACTAACTGACCTTTGCTAGACTGTTTTTGTTCACCGCAGCAACGACCAGCAAGGAGATGCAGATGATGACGAGCAGTACGTGCGTCGCTATCATCGTCTTCAGCATTCTGCGGAACTCGCAACACGACCCGACAACGACAAGGCACACCGTGCAGAACTGGATAGCCGCAACCACCGCCACCCCTATAGCCTGAAACCAATCGCTACATAAATCAACAGGAGGAGAGTAGAAATCGAGGTCTAATCTGTGCACGCACGCATTCCATCGCATGAATTTTTGAAGATCCTGACGCTCATGTCCTAGACGGGTGAGTGCCGGCTACACAAATACACCAGCATGCACTAGGTCTATTCTCCCCCATCCCCGGTCGCCCAAGATTGTGCTCAGTTGTCCGGGCGTCAGACGACGCGCCCACAGGTTGCAAGTGGTCGCCTCGGGCGGCGAGAGTTAAAACCTTTTTAGACCAGCGGCTTGAGCAGCTCTTGACCTGGAAAAGCGCTATATAAGATTTTTTTTTTTTTGGTTTTAAAGTAATAAGCAAATGAAAAACAGTGAATGAACCTTTCGACGAGGGATGCGTTTGAGACATCCTTTTCTCTATCCTATCCTATCCTATCCCGTAACTCGGAGGTCGTTGGAGCACCACAGATGATCGTTTAACCAGCGTACTCCATCTTTCCCTGTCCTCAGCAGCCCTGATAGTTTCGCTGTGTCAAACCAGTCCATTCTCGAATGTTGTCCTCCCACCTCTTTTTCGGTCTCCCTCTTCTTCTACCTCCTTGCACTGTGCCTTGCAGGATGGTCTTTGCAAGACTTGATGATCTGTTGACGTGGCCATGCCATCGGAGTTTACGTTTTTTCACCACTGTGAGCAGGTCATCGTGTTGTCCAATGGCTTGTGTGATGGTCTGTCGGACTTCGTCGTTGGTGATGTGCTGGGTATAGGAAATGCCCAGAAGTCTTCTATAGCACCTCATCTCCATGCTTTGTATTGTTCGTTGTAGATCTGCTGTAAGGGTCCATGTTTCGCAAGCGTATAGGAAGATGGAGATGACAAGGGAGCGAAGCGGCCTTACCTAGGAATGTAGGCCAATGGTCCTGTCTTTCCAAATGGGCTTCAACGTCGCCAGGGCAGCAGTTGTTTGTGCGATCCTAGAGAGGACTTCCTATCGGGACCCATTGTCTGACACAACGGCTCCTAAATATTTGAAGCTATGCACTGTGTTGAGGGATTGGCCTTGGGCTTTGATGTCCGTGTTGATGCCATTGGTGTTGTTGGTCATCATTTTGATCTTCTTTGTACTTATTTCCATTCCATAGGCTCTGGAGGTGGTGTCAAGCCTCTGTACGTACCAGCTGTTCAAGTTCTTGTTCCTCTCCAGCCAATCCATGATGTTGGAGAGTATTGGAGAGAGTAGACATCCATGACGCACACCGATTGTTGTTCTGAACCAGTTTCCGATGGCACTGTTGTTAGGCCAGCTTAATGAGGGCGATGCCTATCTCATCTCCCTCTCTGCTTTACCTTCCCTGGCTTTAACCAGATCCAGCTACCCATTCACAGCTGGGTAGAGGCGGGTGTGGCGCGCATGTTTCAATATGTTTGTGTCGTTTGATGGTAGCCTTCCAAGCATGGCCACCCATCCAAGTACTAACCCTCCCGACATGAATTTGAAACAAAGCTAGCGTGTACCCAGACCACTGCACTACTGCGCCCCCTAGGACAAAGGGGAATGAATAAATCAATGTATAAGTCAATGAATAAGCGACAGTAAATCCAGGAAGCAGGACAGAAAAGGTCATTGAAAGACTGAAAGAACCAGGGGCTCCGTAACAAATTCCGTCGCCGCATCAACGGCCTGAAACAGTGTATGCATGAATGAATGAGATCATGTGTATTGTTATATGAATGAGTTCGAATCTGAGTCAAGATGATACCTACTCAATATGAGAGTATAAACCGAGGTCTAGTCTGTACACGCACGCCGCGTCCCACGGACTTTAAAGATCCTGACGCTCATGTCCGCGATGGGTGAGTGTCGGCAGCGCAAATATATCCAGCACGCAACAGGTCCCTTTTGCCACATTCCCCGACGCCCAGGAGTGCGCAGTTGTCTTGGCGTCAGATGATGCGCCCACAAGCTGCAAATGGGCGCCCCGGGCGGCTTTAGTTATAGACCCTGTTTAGGCCATGAGCTGCTCTTGAGCTGAAAAAGCGCTATATAATAATGATAAAATAAAATAATATGGTCAAGTATTTAGTGTGCACCTACCTCAAAGATTATTTATGGCATGCTTTACAATCATGGCCGACGAGTATGGGCAAGACGTGATCTAACGCTTACTGTGGATATTTGTGTTGCCGAGACTCACCCGTCGAGGACATGAGCGTCAGGATCTTTAAAGTCCGTGCGAAAGAACGCGTCAGTAAACGCAATACCAATTTCATTTCGCGACTAAATCTAGCCCGGACCCCATACACACTGACAACTACTAACTGTGGCTTAGGGGTTAGAATCTGGGGTAGGGTCTGGACTAGGTTTAGGGTTAGTTAGTGTAGAGGGCGCCTCGGGCGGCCTCAGTTAGATCCCGTCTAGGCTAGTACCTTCAGCAGCTCTTGAGCGGGGATAAGCGTTGCATCAGAACGATTACACAATTAAAGAAATAAAATACTAGGATCAGTCGTAGGATTAGGGTCACAACTAGACATGTGTCAGTCAGCGGAGCTTGCCAGGTTCATGATTCTGTGGAAAAAGTCGACATTCTCCATCCTTCTCTCTGGCGCGGGTATGGAATAATACATCAGATGCCGGTAGTTGTTGACACTCTGCATCCAGAGGCCGGCGTAGGATATCTCAATCAGCGTCAGTATACACAGCAACACGCAGCACAAACTGTTACAGGTCTTCAACAAAGCGCTCCACAAATCATCCTTCTTCTTCGTCCCCATCTTGGAACTGCCCACGTCACTCTCTATGACGTCATTTTTGAAACGCAAAAGGAGGGGAAAAACCCACAACAAGATGGTAAGCCATACAAGTATATATATATATCACTCACGAAGATCCACACACATTAACCAGGTATTGTGGATCACAATGTCAGACAAAAAATACAGTAATTATTACACAACAAAGTTTTGAACGATGTAAGTTACTAAAATCTCACAATCGCAGCAAGGAAACAATTCAGTATAAAAACCGGACCAGCATCAAGGAGGCAAACATCAGAACAGACTTCAAGTACACGCACACACATTTTGACAATTTATTCCGAATTTTCGACAGAGCATTATTATACAAAGCGTCGTCTTCTGATTGTAATGAGATGTACGTAACACTGGAAGCAACAGGCGCAGGAAGAATATGAACTCGCAACCAAACACCCAAACCACACCCTACATTCACACTGGCATAATGAACACACAGTAAACAATTTTTTTTATTGGATATGAAATATTGACAAATGGATGATTAAAGCTGAACTATTTCCTCAAAAAACAATGATGAACCATGTATAAAAAAAAAATAAAATACAATTTAAAAAACAGCCCCCTGACCCTGCAAGGTCAAGTTCACAACGTGCACCTCTGACCTTACCGGGTGAGGCTCTGATTCGCTGCCTATAATGCAAGCACGTACCTGTGTACATTACCTAGGGTATAAAACCGACCTTACCATATATATATATATATATATATATATATATATATATATATATATATATATATATATATATATATATATATATATATATATATATATATATATATATATATATACGAGGGCTGTTGTGGGATTTTCGATGTACCAATTTGTTATGGGGCATTTCTGTTATCGGGCATATATATATATACATATATCCGAAATATTACCTTTTGTGGGATATTTAAATTATGGGGCATATATAATATATACACTTATCTGAAATATTACCGTTTGTGGGATATATGCCCCAGAAAAATATATGCCCCGAAAAAGACATGTATAGATTACAATAAATATTGCTTGTTATGGGGTTTTCCATTTGTCATTGGTGTATGAGCCAAAGTAAACAATATTATCCCTCCATGTTCGACATAACATGAGGTCCAGCAGGCTTTATCTGTGTGCGTTGTTGTCTCAAATAAATGGAGTGCGTGTGGTCAAAGGTCGCCACACTTTGTGCTCAGAAGTGTACAACTGGGTGCACAATTAAAGGTTCACTAAAGGCCAATTATTCCTAGTTGAACAGAGAAAACGTCAGTATTAATATGTGAAATCATATATTAGCAACTTAAAACTAAACAAAATTTTTATGATCATGACTCCAAAGATTTTAGTATATTTGCATGCCTCCCAACTTTATAAATGCTTTGTTGAGCTAACAATATCCAAATGGAATAAAACCTTGCAGAGTAAAATTGTCTACCCTACCAATGTGAACAAAGTTTCGTTCTATTAGCACGTTGTTAACAGCGATCACGGCGTAGCAAGTCTTTTATTTTTTCTCGGAAGATCATCTTAATCGTTCACTCTTTATTTTTTTTCTCTCACTTTTTTAGGTCCCTTCAGTTGTGGCAGTTTGGTCAGAATAGTGCTATCGATCCAGTTCGCTCAGTGGATAGCGGGCCCTTTCGCACAGCGCTTAACCGCAGCTGCCTGACGTAACAGAGTTTACCTTGGGTTTTTGTTGTTGTTTTTACCATGGGCTGTGGGGACATAAACTTATTTTCTTCTTGACAAGTTTCAAAGGAGAGAGCAGGAGTTTCTTGACCAATTTGAACATAGACGACCATAACTTGGGTTTTTGAAGTAAACACTCATCAAGTAACCATGTCTGTTGACGGAATATCCCGACACTGGCGCGATAGAGAAGGTGTCGGGATTGTTGCACTACCCGCTAATACCTTAGGCGCTCGGCGTTTTAGTTTATTCCAACATGTACGCTCACAGGGTGACATTCAGACAACATAATACGCAAGGATAAGACACACGTATCATCAAATAATTTAATTCAAGACAAAACAACCAGAAACATTCCTTCATTTCATTTTAAAAGCACGCCCTTGAAATAATAAACTAAAGGAATATGATAGCAATCATGTGCCAAGGTCTGGAAAATCAGTGTTGATATTTGTCTATGAATGTATACCGTTAAAAGTGACAACATGCAATTCAAAAAAAAGAACATTGACCTTTTTTGTGTGGGGGGAAGGGGGGGGAGGGAATTTGACACAATAAAAAAAACAATCCAGGAATTAATCTGATGGTGGAACCTTACATTACTTCTCGTATCCAACAGTTTAAACTTATGTTTAAGCCAGATACTCCGGTTGCACCAGGACTTCATTTTCAAATGCAAACAGCATGAATCGGAAGTAATGTCAATGAGCTATTTTTTGGCTGCCAAGTGGCAAATGCTAGGTGAAGCGATAGCTACAGCGTGAAAATTGCTTTTGTCATGTATAGCCACACTGATGCAGATTGAAAATTAACTTTTGACTTTACTTCCAGAGTAGTGTTAAATTTTCATACTGACAAAGTCCTGCTTCTACAAGAATATGGACTGACACAATTTGAACTGTGGAAAGTGAGAAGTTAGTTAGTTATTCATTGCTTACAGGGTCCATTGGACTGCAAATAGCCGAATCATGATAACAAAATCAAGACCACAACTTGGCTGAAAGAGGACTCACCCCTGATCCGCATAAAAGATCTGCTGAAACAGCCACAGTGGTAACACTGAAGGCATTCCACCAGCCGGCCGCTGTATAATAAAGGCATCCCACGCAGGGGAGGCTATACTCTTAATTTATCGAACCCCCGTTTACAAAAACAAAATAGAATACAAACATCATTATAAAATATCAACAAAATACATACATACAAAATGCCTACATTGCTAAATAATAATATCATAGGAAGCCCTAGTGACCATTTGGCAGAAAGCGTCCAATATTCCCAAGCTGATACAACAGACATCGCACACAAATGAGGAGTTTTGTCCCGGAAGAGTTTTCAAGAAAAAACGTAGGTGACTGGTCTAGTGAAGAAGAAGATAGTATAGTAGATTGACAGAACAGAGTAGGAATGAGAAAGAACAAATAAGAAGGACAGCGGCAGTGGGAATTTAAAGCACTAAATTTTCAGAAAGTGGGGATACTATTTATACAGAAACCCCCGGCACCCCCACGGTGGAAGGGGAATAGGGGTTTGGGGGGGGGGTGGAGGCTTGAAGCTTCAGCAGAAGTTGAAGTTTGATTCGGTTCCTCCAACAAATCTTTCACCTTGCTTACACCGTCAACTGAAATTAAAAAGAAATATTTGCTTACACAATCTTTTTTTTTTTTTTAATTTAGCATCAGCATTATAAAATATAATGTCTCGTATTGCTGTCAAACGTCACACTGTCACCTTTCTTCATTAGTCTAATTAGACAAAAAAAAAAGGAGCCCATATCTTTAAATTATGCAAGTCAAGAGTGTTTTTATATATTTAGACAGTGCGCAGCGTTGACAGTTATATTATTTAATGTTGAACTTCATGATATCAGACGCCAGGTGCTAGAATACCAATGTTAATGTCTTCGGGAATACTCGTCCAAGGCTTAATTCTACGACCTTCTGCAAACAAGGCGGGCTCCTTAACCATTTGGCCACCGTGGTGGTCTAATGTCAATTAAAATTAAGCTTTCTGACAGCCATTTCGGTCCCCAATGTCTACAATACAAAATGACGAAATTCCTGGTTGTGCCTAATCGGAGTCAGCGCCTCATTCTCCCTATCGGACTTAAGGGGGAGCAGCGCAGATGTCAAGATGGACCCCGGTGGCCCCGACTACAACCTTGGGGTTCTACAACAGAAACAGCTTCGTCGACAAGCAGCAAATCAGCTACTTCAAGATATCAACAAGATACCAAGATCTCAAGACGTCAAAAGACCAAGATCTCAAGACTTAAGATTTCGAGGCATCCAACATCTTCCAACTACAACATCGCTACACTACTGGAGGTGCTGGACGTGGCGGGAGGAAGTGGTTTATGGCCACCTCTCGTCCCGGTTCCCTCTTCCCTCCCCCTGCCCCCTCCCCATTCATCCGGACCTGCGGAAGTAGTGGAACTATACAAACATGGACCTTTAACGAATGAATTAACAAGCTTCCACTAAGAATAACCACTATGATAGTAATCTTCACCAGCTACTCTACATCATCAGCAAGTGCTTTACAAGATCCCGAAATGAACACCCAATAAGAAGAGGAGCGGTTGGGAGAGAATGAGGAGGGAAGACGACCACATGACCACCAAATGCGTCTCCATGGTCTACACCGAGAGGGACTAAAAAATCAATGCAGCAACAAAAGTTGTGCCTAAATGCCAAGGTTGCAGTTGGGAAGGAAGGAGATGCATTGTCAAGTATCAAATGGTGATTTAAGTCTTCTGTAAAATTGAAAAAAGTTCAAAATTATACACCATGTTTATTTTACAAACTTTTGAAACAACCACATGGCTTCATCCTACTCAGCAAGCCTTGGGGCACCTCTCAAGAGATAGATATATTCTGCAGGACTCAAAATTTGGCAAAATGTATTGAGAGTTCTCATCAAGTACACCTTTGGCATTTTATAAACAATCAATTGCAAAGACTATCACTTTAAAAAAAGCTTTCCCCCACCCCCTTTTTGTGCTATCAAAACAAGACAAATTGCACTCTATAAAAAGAAGCTTCAGGACATACACATGTAAACAAAATCCTATTATATTACTTTAAACAAACCTTCAGATGACGGAGGAGCATGTGCTCGGTGTATGGCGGAGGAGCAGTTGCTCGAGTTGATGATCGAGGAACAGGTGCTTGGGTTGATGATGCAAGAGCAGGTGCTTGGTTGGAGGACAAAGGAACAGGTGCGTTCACCAAAAATGTACTTGAAGCTTCAGCAGAAGTTTAAGTTTGAATCTGTTCCTCCAGCCGAATCTTTCACCTTGCTTACACCGTTAACTGAAATTAACAAGAAACATTTGCTTACACAATCTTTTTTTAAATTATTTAACATCAGCATTATAAAATATAACATCTCTTATTGCTGTCAAATGTCACACTGTCACCTTTCTTCATTCGTCTAATTAGTCAGCAGTGGTGGTGGCGGTGATGGTGGTAATTGTAATGGTTCAAAAAATGGAGTAACAATAATACAACTCAGCAAGATCCGCACCAGAAATAACATCATCATAGGAACCTGGATTGTCAGGACCCTAAATGCGGAAGGAAAATTAGAAGAATTGGCCCACGAGATGGACCATTATAGATGGAACGTTTTAGGGATCAGCGAACTGCGCTGGAAAGGCATAGGTGAAACAAAGACCGACAAAGGCCACAAGCTTTGTTTCAGCGGTAGAGATGACAGGCACGAACATGGCGCTGGATTCTTGGTCCACAAGAACATTCTAGCCACTGTTATGGGTTGCCGCCCAGTCTCCAGTAGATTCATTACCATCCGTCTGAGAGCAACCCCTTTCATCATCACCATCATCCGGGCCTATGCCCCAACATCAGACTATGACGACAGAGAAGTGGAGGATTTCTATGAAAATCTACATGCTGTCCTTGACCAAGTGACGAAGAAGGACATAGTCATAGTGGAAGGCGAATGTAATGCCAAGGTTGGCCAAGATGCGCACCACAACTGGGGAGACACATGTGGACCCCACTGCAACAGCGAGACAAATGACAGAGGTCTGCGACTCTAGGAGTTTGCCAAATACAACAATCTGATACTGGCAAACACGCTTGGTCTCCACATAAAATCCAGACGATGGACATGGCACAGTCCCGACGGGGAGCATCACAACCAGATCCACTACATCATGGTCAAGAAACGCTTCAGATCAAGCATCAACATTGGCAGGATACGCACTTTTCCAGGAGCAGACATTGGAAGTGACCACGATCTCGTGATGATGACTTTCCGGCTTCACTTGAAGAGTGTAAACACAGCAAAGTGCACCAGACTGAAGTTCGACCTGGACAAACTGCAAGACCCGGAGGTGGCAGAAATATTTTAGCCCACAATTGGAGGGAAATTTGCACCACTGCTCATTTTGGGAGCTGGTGAAGTAGATGACAGCACCATGACCACCACCTTCAACTCAGCAGTGACAGATGCAGCCACGGAGATCCTTGGAAAGCACCGGCCAAAGAAGAAGCTGTGGATCACACCTGAACTTTTGGACCTGTGTAATAAACAAAGAAAGATGAAAAAGAACAAGAACACATCACAGGGAGCTGATGCCTACCGAAAAATCAACAATAACATCCGAAAAGGCATGCACACAGCAAAGGAGAACTGGATAGAAGATCAATGCCAGGAAATAGAGAACAGTCTGAACAAGAACAACAGCAAGAAGTCTTACCAGACTGTGAAGCGGTTGACAAGTGTTAAACAGCCCAAGGTCTCCACGATCCACAGCACGTCTGGCATATGCCTTACAGAAGAATAAGAAGTCTTGGACAGATGGACAGAGTACTGCTCTGACCTTTACAACCACACACCAAATGGAGACCCATCAGTTCTAGCATGTCCTGAGAACAGAGAAGAAGAAGAAATCCTCCCAATTCTCCGGGAAGAAGTTAAGGCAGCAGTGCAATCGCTGAAGAAAGGGAAGTCAGCGGGAGTGGACAACATACCCGCGGAACTGCTTCAAGCAGGAGGAGAATCCATGATTGACGCACTCACCATTATCTGTAACAAAATCTGGCAGAGTGGGTAGTGGCACATTGGACCCAGTAGCTTGTCGTCACTTTTCCCAAAAACATTTAACCTTCAGGAATGTGAAAATTACCGCACCATAATCGTCATCAGCGATCCAAGCAAGGTCCTCCTGAAAATAATACTCAACAGGTTGAAACCCCAAGCTGAACAAATCATAGCTGAAAAAACAAGAAGGATTCAGGGCAGGGCGAAGTACCGCTGAACAGATTTTCAACCTCAGAATAATCTGCGAGAAATACCTAGAGCACCAACAACATCTATATCATGTGTTCGTAGACTTCAAAAAGGCGTTTGACCGAGTGTGGCATGCAGCTTTGTGGGCAACCATGAGAGTGTACAACATCAGCCCTAAAATTATTGAAGTCATCAAAAACGTGTATGACACGGCTACCAGTGCAGTCCTCCACATCAGCGCCATCGGAAACTGGTTCAGAGCAACAATCGGTGTGCAATCTCCAACACTCTTCAACATCTTCCTAGTGCGCATCATGTCAGATGCCCTTGCAGATCACGAAGGCACAGTCAGCATAGAGGGAAGAGCAAACTAAAACCTTCGTTTTGCGGATGACATTGATGGATTGGCTGTAGAGGAACAAGAACTTGAACAGCTGGTACAGAGGCTTGACACCACCTCCAAAACCTATGGAATGGAAATAAGTGCAGAGAAGACCAAAATGATGACCAACAACACCAATGGCATCAACACGGACATCAAAGTCCAAGGCCAATCCCTCAACAAAGTGCACAGTTTCAAATATTTAGGAGCCATTGTATCAGACAATGGGTCCCGACAGGAAGTCCTCTCCATGATCGCACAAACAACTGCTGCCCTGGCGAGTTTGAAGCCAATTTGGAAAGACAGGACCATCAGTCTACATTCCAAGATGAGACTGCTGCGCTCCCTGTCATCTCCATCTTCCTATATGCTTGCGAAACATGGACCCTCACAGCAGATCTAAAACGAAGAATACAAAGCATGGAGATGAGGTGCTATAGAAGACTTCTGGGCATTTCCTATACCCAACATTTCACCAAAGACGAAGTCCGAAAGACCATCACACATATTGGACAACACGATGACCTGCTCACAGTGGTGAAAAAACGGAATCTTCGATGGTATGGCCACGTCACCAGATCATCAGGTCTTGCAAAGACCATCCTGCAAAGCACAGTGCAAGGAGGTAGAAGAAGAGGGAGACCGAAAATGAGGTGGGAGGACAACATTCGAGAATGGACTGGTTTGACACTGAGCCTAACAATCAGGGTTGCTGAGGACAGGGAAAGATGGAGTATGCTGGTTAAACGATCATCTGTGGTGCCCCTACGACATCCGAGTTACGGGATAGGATAGGATAGGAACTATAATGCTGATGATAATAAAAGTGTTGATAATAATTTTATTAACAATAATTGTGATGATAGTGAGAGTGATAGTAATAATAATAATAATAATAATAATAATAATAATAATAATAATAATAATAATAATAATAATAATAATGTGATCGCACGAACAACTGCTGCCCTGGCGAGTTTAAAGTCAATTTGGAAAGACAGGACCATCAGTCTACATTACAAGATGAGACTGCTGCGCTCCCTGTCATCTCCATCTTCTTATATGCTTGCGAAACATGGACCCTCACAGCAGATCTAAAACGAAGAATACAAAGCATGGAGATGAGGTGCTACAGAAGGGCGTTTTCGAGGGCGTTGACGGTGAACAGATGGAGAATTATAAAGGACTAGAATCTTATAGTGTGAAAGATGCACGATTAGATCACACAATTGGGTCTATGCACTTTAATCTCAGGAATGTTCGCACGAAGCAACCGATGGCACGTTAAAATTAGTTCCATATTGCGGAAGTTGGTTTTCGGAGGCGGAGAAGAATCTAGATGAGAGACTTCAGGCTTTGGAAAGCGACACAGAGAGAATTTGTCAAGATATTGTGAGATGAGTGTCAAGCTGGAAATGATCGAAGAGAAAACCAAGAGCTAAGGAAAAAAGTGGATAGTCTTGAAACGAAACTACAGAAAGTGGAAATGATGAGTGAGCGCCTGAACAAGAAAGGCACACGGCAGGACATGGCAGAACATGATTCAGACGTCACAACCTAGTATTTAACGGAGTGCCGTCGGCGCCAGGGGAATCACTAGAACCTTTGGAAAACAGGTTGGGAGTCATCATCACCAAAGACATGAAAGTCACCAGAGAAAGTGGTTTTGAAGGCGTGATTAGAGCTGGCAGATTAATTGTAATCTCAGCATTAATATTGATAGTTTTATTTTTCCACAAATCGATTCTTTTGTTTTCCAACAGGCTTTCACAAGGTGCCACAGATACCTATAAAACCAGGGTACCCCAAGGGTCAGCAGACAGCAATACACCACTGAGGGAATGGAATGATTCTCAGGCGGAACATTATCGGAGGAGGACGTGTCACGTTTCACACCTGGTTGCCACTTATGCTTTGCTGAATTGCATCTTCTGCTGGCGAGACTTAAACGGGCTTGCACGTACTTGCACTCTGCTGTCCTGAGATGCCTCACCGCTTTACTGCTTGCGACTGCTGCGCCGTTGCCTTACCTTTTTGAGATTGGATGTCCTAATGGCTTTGGCGCTGCCTGCTCTTTTGGTGAATATTTTATAGATGTTTAAAAGTTTTTAAGCTTTCGTAACCTTTTTTTAGCTAGAAATTTGAGATTTTTGGGTCCTCATTGGAGATCGGTTTTGATATGTTTTTGATAAGTTTTGAATTAAATCTTTAAACCTCGGTTTTGACAGATCCTGGTAGGATTTTTGGATTTTGCAGTCGCGAGTTGCGGCCAGCCCCTCTTCCGTATATTTTTTTTTTACTGTGGTATTTTGTAGCTAAATTTATTTCCTCATCGGCAGCCTTTCTCCGTCATGAACGGGAGGGCTGCCGGCCGGGCTGGTGCAAGTCGTGGTGGGCCTTCTAAACGCCGGCGCATCGCCGCGAAGAAAAGGGGTGGAAAGGATCCCCCGGTTACTCAAAACAAAACTGAACTGAGAGACGATGACGTTGGTAAACGGAACTCGCAGGACGGTGGGGGCGTTGCTCTCCGACTGAATGATTTGGCCGTTAGCGCTGACCCCGGGCCCTCTTCTCCTTGGTGGAAGAGTGCCCAGGAAACACTCTCTGATTCCTCTCTCTCGTCCATCCCGGAGGAGACTGATGATAATTCTATGGAGGATGGGGTTGCTCCCACCCCCTTGGACGTATGTTCGGGAGCGGCCGTTAGTGCTGGCCCCGGGCTCTTTTCCTCTAGGTGGATGGGGGCCCATGATCCATCTCTCTCGTCCATTCCGGAGGAGATTGAGGATAACTTTTTGGAAGAGAGGGCTGCTCCCTCTTGGGCCTTATTAGGATCTAAATTTTTTAATTTATCTTCAACCAACTTAGGTGTTATGTCAACCTCCGTAATATTTATACCATTGCTTCTACCTGATTTAGTAACAGACGGCATAGTATCTAGCTTCTCTCTTGTAAATACACTTGCAAAAAAGTGATTCAATGTATCAGCTTTATCTTTATCTGTTACAGCAGTGTCACCACTACTTGTTGTTAATAGGCTAATACTACATTTTGACTGTAGTTTACTGTTAACATATTTCCAGAAGCTCTTAGCATTTGTTTTGCTACTTTTACACACTTTTTTTTCATATTCTCGTTTGGCATTTTTGATAACTTTGTTACAGTAGTTTCTTCCCACTATATATCGCTGGTAATCCATTCCCTCTTTAGTTGCTAAGTATCGTTTGTATAGCATATGCTTCTTTTTTATACTTTTTAATGTTTTACTGTTCATCCATATGGGCTTGTTTTGATTTTGTTTTATTCTTACTTTAGGAATATGTGACTCCATGCATTTTAAAATTTTAAATTTAATTTCTTTCCAGCAATCATTTACACTTTTATTATCTAATACAGTCAAGTCTGTCATATTTATCTCCTCCCTCATTAAGTCATAACGTCCTCTTTTTAAATTAAATTTGGTATCATTACCAGTTCTGTCCTTATTGTGTTTGCTTCTATCTATATACATAACAAACGACAAAGCTTCATGATCACTTTTACCTATGGGGCATAAGTGTTTAATGTCAGAGATAAGTAATTCATCATTTACAATAACGAGGTCTAAAATGTTTGACTGCTGTCCAGCTCTGTGTCTAGTAGGCTGAGTTACCATTTGCGTCAAAAATGAGTCTCTAAGACACTCAACGAACCCAAAGTTTTCTTCTCCTGACCAAGCCCCATTCCAAGAAATATTAGGAAAGTTAAAATCTCCCATAATACATACATATTTAAAATTAGCTATACATTTAGACTGTAACAGGTCAAACAATTTTAGTTTATTTTCCTCTGTAGAATTTGGGCTTCTGTATATACATCCAATTAATATATTTTCTTCCTTTGGCTCATTTTTAAATGAGCACCAAACACTTTCCTCATAACCATAACTATCTAGTGCTGTAAATTCTTGTGCGTTTAAAGTTTGTTTAATATACAGGGTGTTCCAAAAGTCTTGGGCACATTTTGACATTGAATATTTCCGAAACTATAAAGGATATAAAAACGCATCTGGTAAATTCAGAAAGCTTGTAATCTCAAGTTTTACATGGAATGTTCAAAGATGTTCAATGTGAGCACCATTGGTCACACGACAAACATCAAGCCGATAGTCAAATTCTTGCCAAACGCGTCCCTACATTTTCTGTTTGAGTGAACGCCATTAATGGGTCTGAAAAAAAATAAAAAAATCAACAGCTTTACAAAAAACTTAATGTAATTAGCTTTAAAATGGCACAACTGTTATCTTACTACCATTCATAGTTATTGAGATATGGGGACTTCAAATGTGCCCAAGACTTTTGGAACACCCTGTATAACACAGTTCCTCTCTTTGGATGACTATTAACAAATGTATCATATCCTTTAATCTCATACTCCGCCATTGAAAGTTCTTTGCACCTTTTCGGTACTGTTTCAGTTAATGCTATTATAGAGGGGTTTGATTCCTCTATTATTTTAAGAAGTTCATCTTTTTTATTTGTTAAACCATCTATATTTGTGTATAAGACTCCACATTCATTTTGTGGTATGAGTTGTGGTTTTTTGACATTTTTACTTTTCCCTGTCTTGGGCTGTACATGTTTAAAAGTATTTACATCCTGGTTATACTTATAATTTCATTTATCGCCTCCTACCTCGTCGTGACCAGGTCTGGACGACCATTTCACAAACACAATTTTCCCATTTCTCTGTCCAATGTCACGCTCACCATTTTCTATTCTTTGCTTCAGTTCAGCTCTCAACTGTTTGTTTTTTTCACGCTCAATAGGAGTAAAATCTTGATTTACATAGATCCTCTTTTCATTTGGAACCCCTTTTATTCAGCATGTGGTCACTTCTGATTATCTTCTGCTTAATCTCCTCACTCTTAACTCTAATTTTGATCAGTCTTGGTTTGTTGCCGCCAGCTCTGCCAAGTCTAGTGAGGTCACTTATTTCCTCTCCTTCCAGCTCTGGGCAGGTTTTAGTTAGCAAACTCTTCACTCTCTGCATCTCATCTTTCTTTTTTTTCCCTCTTGTTCTGTCCTGTTACTTTCTGGCAAGTTAACAATGATCAAATTTAGCTTCCTCTGCTCTCTTTCAAACTTTTCATCAAATGCCTCAGCTAGTTTTTTGTCCACCATTTTTTCTATTTTTTCATCAAGGCTACTGCCAGTGCAGATTGCTTCCAGGTTCCCTAATTTCTGACTCATTTTTAGGACTAGCTTTGTTAACTCCTCCAACTGTGCCTCAACCTTACTTTTCTTTTCTCCCGATATAGTTATTTCCCTGGTTTATTATAATACTTGTTTTTCACGTGCGCCGATTTTGCGCAGTGTATGTAGTGTTGAATATTGAGTTCAGTAATTGATCATTCTTTCTCTGGCTTTGACATTGTAAAGACGTCTGTGCACCGGTTTCTGGTTTGAAGTTTTGTGTCAACCTCTCATCATACTGATGAGGTCAGGTATCCGGTGTTGTATATTACTGTAGGCTTACGTTATTTAATAGTTGTATTAATTCATTATTTATTCGTGATGTAATATTTTATGCACATTAATTTTGTTAGGAATGTTGAGTCAGTATGTCAGTGATACTTTCATTGACTGCTACGTAGTTATGGCTGTGACCGACACGTTTAGACTTTGATGATGGACATGTTTAGACTTTGATGATGGACATGTTTAGACTTTGATAATGGACATGTTTAGACTTTGATGATGGACATGTTTAGACTTAGACTTTGATGATGGACATGTTTAGACTTTGATGATGGACATGTTTAGACTTTGATGATGGACATGTTTAGACTTTGATGATGGTGATGGACATGTTTAGACTTTGATGATGGACATGTTAGACTTTGATGATGGACATGTTTAGACTTTGATGATGGACATGTTTAGACTTTGATGATGGACATGTTTAGACTTTGATGATGGACATGTTGAGACATTAATGATTGACATGTTTAGACTTTGATAATGGACATATTTAGACTTTGATGATGGACATGTTTAGACTTTGATGATGTGTTTAGACTTTGATGATGGACATGGTTAGACTTTGATGATAGAACTGTTTAGACTTTGATGATGGACATGTTTAGACTTTGATGATGGATGTGTTTAGACTTTGATGATGGATATGTTTTAGACTTTGATAATCGATATGTTGATCTAGTTTTCCTAATTGTGTATTGTCACATGTTATAGTAGGCATAACGTCATATCTATTGATAGTATTTATATCTTGCTATCATAAGTTGTAAGTTAACATGAGGGTGGTTTATCTTGTTTATTTCTACATCACTTATAACTTTATTATTCTCTTCAGTTTATAATGTCATTTATTGATCGTTGATCATCTTAGCAGTCAGTCAGTTAGTTTGAAAAATATGTATATTTTGTAAAGCGTATTTATATCTAGGATTCGTCTTGTTAGTTCTAATCAACAGTGTCCCACCGCGGGGGTGCGGGGGTGCCGGGGGGGTTCAGTATAAATAGTATCCCCACTTTCTGGAAATTTAGTGCTTTAAATTCCCACTGTTGCTGTCTTTCTCCTTTGTTCTTTTTCATTCCTACTCTATTCTATCAATCGACTATACTATCTTCTTCTTCGATAGACCAGTCACCTACCTTTTTTCCTGAAAACTCTTCTGGGACAATACTCCTCATTTGTGTATGAGGTCTGTTGGATCAGTTTGGGAATATTGGACTATCCTATCCTATCCTGTCCCATAACCCGAAGGTCGTAGGGGCACCACAGATGATCGCTTAACCAGCATACTCCATCTTTCTCTGTCCTCAGCAGCCCTCATGGCTTCGCTCAGTGTCAAACCAGTCCATTCTCGAATGTTGTCCTCCCACCTCTTTTTCAGTCTCCCCCTTCTTCTACCTCCTTGCACTGTGCCTTGCAGAATGGTCTTTGCAAGGCCTGATGATCTGGTGACGTGGCCATACCATCGGAGTTTCCGTTTCTTCACCACTGTGAGCAGGTCATCGTGTTGTCCAATGGCTTGTGTGATGGTCTGTCGGACTTCAACGTTGGTGATGTGTTGGGTATAGGAAATGCACAGAAGTCTTCTGTAGCACCTCATCTCCATGCTTTGTATTCTTCGTTGGAGATCTGCTGTGAGGGTCCATGCTTCGCAAGCATATAAGAAGATGGAGATGACCAGAGAGCGCAGCAGTCTTACTTTGGAATGTAGACTGATGGTTCTGTCTTTCCAAATGGGCTTCAACCTTGTCAGGGCAGCAGTTGTTTGTGCGATCCTGGAGAGGACTTCCTGTCGAGACCCATTGTCTGACACAATGGCTCCTAAATATTTGAAGCTGTGCACTGTGTTGAGGGATTGGCCTTGTACTTTGATGTCCGTGTTGATGCCATTGGTGTTGTTGGTCATCATTTTGGTCTTCTCTGCACTTATTTCCATTCCATAAGCTCTGGAGGTGGTGTCAAGCCTCTGTACAAGCTGTTCAAGTTCTTGTTCCTCTCCAGCCAATCCATCAATATCATCCGCAAAACGAAGATTGGAGATTGCTCTGCCCCCTATGCTGACTGTGCCTTCGTGATCTGCAAGAGCATCTGACATGATGCGCTCTAGGAAGATGTTGAAGAGTGTTGGGGAGAGTAGGCATCCTTGACGCACACCGATTGTTGTTCTGAACCAGTTCCCGATGACGCTGTTATGGAGGACTGCACTGGTAGCCTTGTCATACAGGCTTTTGATGACTTCTATAATTTTAGGGCTGATGTTGTACACTTTCATGGTTGCCCATAGAGCTGCATGCCAGACTCGGTCAAATGCCTTCTTGAAGTCTATGAACACATGATATAGATGTTGTTGGTGCTGTAGATATTTCTCACAGATTATTCTGAGGTTGAAAATCTGTTCAGTGGTACTTCGCCCTGCCATGAATCCTGCTTGTTCTTCAGCTATGATTTGTTCAGCTTGTGGTTTCAACCTGTTGAGTATTATTTTCAGGAGGACCTTGCTGGGATGGCTGATGAGGCTGATGGTGCGGTAATTTTCACACTCCTGAAGGTTACCTTTTTTGGGAAGAGTGATGACAAGCGACTGGGTCCATGGTGTAGGCCATTCCCCACTCTGCCAGATCTTGTTACAGATAATGGTGAGAGCATCAGTCATCGCTTCTCCTCCTGCTTGTAGCAGTTCCGCGGGTATGTTGTACACTCCCGCTGACTTCCCTTTCTTCAGCGATTGCACTGCTGCCTCAACTTCTTCCCGGAGAATTGGGAGGATTTCTTCTTCTTCTCTGCTCTCGGGACATGCTAGAACTGATGGGTCTCCATTTGGTGTATGGTTGTAAAGGTCAGAGCAGTACTCTGTCCATCTGTCCAAGACTTCTTGTTCTTCTGTAAGGCAAATGCCAGACTTGCTTTGGATAGTGGAGACTTTGGGCTGTTTAACACTTGTCAGCCGCTTCACAGTCTGGTAGGCCTTCTTGCTGTTGTTCTTGTTCAGATTGTTCTCTATTTCCTGGCATTGATCTTCTATCCAGTTCTCCTTTGCTGTGCGCATGCCTTTTCGGATGTCATTGTTGATTTTTCGGTAGACATCAGCTCCATGTGAGGTGTTCTTTTTCTTTTTTAACTCTCTTCGTTTATCACACAGATCCAAAAGTTCAGGTGTGATCCACGGCTTCTTCTTTGGTCGGTGCTTGCCAAGGATCTCAGTGGCGGCATCTGTTACAGCTGAGTTGAAGGTATTGGTCATGGTGTTGACATCTACTTCGCCTGCCCCAAAAATAAGCAGTGGTGCTAATTTCCCTCCAATTGTGGCCTGAAATATTTTTGCCACCTCCGGGTCTTGCAGTTTGTCCAGGTCGAACTTCAGCCTAGTGCACTTTGCTGTATTTACTCTCTTCAAATGGAGCCGGAAAGACATCATCACGAGATCGTGGTCACTTCCAATGTCTGCTCCTGGAAAAGTGCGTGTCCTGCCAATGTTGATGCTTGATCTGAAGCGTTTCTTGACCATGATGTAGTCGATCTGGTTGTGATGTTCCCCGCCGGGACTGTGCCATGTCCATCGTCTGGATTTTTTGTGGAGACCAAGCGTGTTTGCCAGTACCAGATTGTTGTATCTGGCAAACTCCAATAGCCTCAGACCCCTGTCATTTGTCTCGTTGTTGCAGTGGGGTTCGCATGTGTCTCCCCAGTTGTGGTGCGCATCTTGGCCAACCTTGGCATTCCAGTCGCCTTGCACTATGACTATGTCCTTCTTTGGCACTTGGTCAAGGGCCGCCTGTATATTTTCATAGAAATCCTCCACTTCGCTGTCTTCATAGTCTGATGTTGGAGCATAGGCCTGGATGATGGTAATGTTGAAAGGGGTTGCTCTCAGACGGATGGTAATGAGTCTACTGGAGACTGGGCGGCAACCCATGACAGTGGCTAGAATGTTCTTGTGGACCAAGAATCCAACGCCGTGTTCGTGCCTGTCATCTCTACCGCTGAAATAGAGCTTGTGGCCTTTGTCAGTCGTTGTTTCACCTAGGCCTTTCCAGCGCAGTTCGCTGATACCTAGAACGTTCCATCGATAGTGGTCCAGCTCGTGGGCCAGTTCTTCTAATTTTCCTTCCGCAGTTAGGGTCCTGACATTCCAGGTTCCTATGACGATGTTGTTTCTCGTGCGGATCTTGCTAATTTGTCCATCAGTAGCATACTTTTCACCTCCGTCCTGGTGGCCAACGGAAGGCGCGGTCCTTGTGTAGCCGGGCGACGACCGATCCGGCATGGAATTAGTGGATAGCCTCATCATGTGTTGTGTCTTGGGCAAAAAAAGACCTGGCAGGGCCCAATCCTCTCCAGGCTGTTGGCCACAGCCGAAATCCACGAATACAGTGTGGCTCGCCTTGGCCCTGAGCACGTGGTCGTTGAACCTGTAGTAACGTGAGGTTCCTCCGCCCTGGCCGGGAATATTGGACGCTTTCTGCCAAATAGTCTCTGGGGCTTCTTATGATGTTATTATTTAGCAATGTAGGCATTTTATATGTATGTGTTTTGTTGATATTGTATATTGATGTTTGTATTCTATTTTGGTTTTTTTAAACTGTTTGATAAATTAGCATATAGCCTCTGCGTCCCCTGCGTGGGATGTCTTTATTATGCAGTGACTGGCTGGTGGATTGCCTTCAGTGTTACCACTAGGGTTGTTTCGGCAGATCTTTTATGCGGATCAGGGGTAAGTCCTCTTTTACTTCTCTGGTCCTGATTTGGCTCGGAAGAGTCCGCTGGACCTAAAGCAACAACCATTTAACGTAATTAACAGTGTATATGCAAGCACTTGGTTGTGCATATGATGTCATTCTCAACATTCCATTCTTTGACATTCCTTAGCTTATACCAATGTTTTTGTTTGATTGTTTCACAGTTTGTTTTTTATTGGTGTTGAATCAATAGAGAATTGCTTGTAAACCATCATGGACTTGTCCTTGAGTTCGTCCATCTTCTTTTTCCTTTTCCCTATTCCTTGTCCTCACCTCACCTGTCACTCACCTCACCCACACCCACGAAGGGTTTTCCTCATCTTAACCCTACCCTTCAACACTTTGACATCTTAACTGCTGGTCTTAACCCAACCCTTCAACACTTAGACATCTTAACTGCTGGTCTTAACCCAACCCTTCAACACTTAGAGACCTTAACTGCTGGTCTTAACCCAACCCTTCAACACTTAGACATCTTAACTGCTGGTCTTAATCTAATCATTCAACACTTAAGACATCTTAACTGCTGGTCTTAACCAACCCTTCAACCCTTAGACATCTTAAATGCTGGTCTTAACACAACCCTTCAACACTTAGACATCTTAACTGCTGGTCTTAACCCAACCCTTCAACATTTAGATGTCTTAACTACACATCTTAACTGCTGGTCTTAACCCAACCCTTCAATACTTAGACATCTTAACTGCTCGTCTTAACCCAATCCTTCAACACTTAAACATCTTAACTGCTGGTCTTAACCCAACACTCCAACACATAGACATCTTAACTGCTGGTCTTGTTTGTCTAATGTTGTGATGCATGTCTGGTGCAATATTCGTCATTTTGCCCCTCCTCCATGTTGTGTAAACCTTGTCACTGGTACAAACTTTTCTTTAGCCTCTCTCTCCATCAACTTTATTCTATCCCAGCACTCATTCACATTCAAACCCTCATGCAAGTCTCTCTTCCATTGATCATTTCGTGCAAACCTCCTCATTCCCTCATAATCGCTCTTCGCAAACTGGTATTTTACTGAATCGTGCACAGTATTGGCTTCTCACCGGTAAGAAGGGAAAATCCTATCACCAAGTGATGGCTCTTACCTAGGGAAGAAGGTTGACTGACGACACAAATTTACCAAAATCAAATCAAGAACATTTGCTGTTTGCAAAGCTCTATAGCGGGAGTTTAATCTTAAAGTCCTTCCACGTATCATTCACACTCACATTCTCCAATACTCAGTCAGAGAGAGTGACTGTGTGTACAGAGGTGTCCATGGTGCAATCACAACATATCACAACAGCAGACAGCTCTATTCAGTCAATGCCAAAAATCGGGTAAGGGGCAAAGAGACCCACTGCGGTTTCAAATGCAACCCAAAGACTGGTTATTATAAGCTTAGTTGTGGACTATACTTTGGAACTTTGGAACTTTGTCCTTTTATTAACAAAATCACATATAATTAAATCATGAAACAAGGCTCATAGCCCAGGGGGCATTTTAGCCAAAAAAGTGGAAAAGGGGGGATGGGGAATTACATTAAAAAACAATGAACGGCACAAAAAAAGCTGCTCCATAGGCATCACAAGATAAACCTCTGAAATGTCAAACATCCGTGTAAAGTTTTATGTTGAGTCAACATGGAAAGAAAAATGTACAGCATTGCATGGTTCACAAAATAAGACAAAAGGGAATGCACAATATATAAATAGTGACATAACTCAAACTGCAATAAAGCGGCTTAAATTTAGCAACCTACTCTTTGATTATATTCGTCCAAACAAGAAAATAGAAGTTTGACATAAAATTAAAAGAGAACTGTTGGTCACTACTGGAAAAGTGAAAAAATAATCCCTATAAAACGGCTCAAATCAGACAATCTGCGTTTAGATTTAGAGTTCAATAACTGATTTAACTTATAGGCATTCGGGTGATTCCTGAAGTATTGAGGTATTAAAGAAAGTCTGTTAATAACCAACACAGAATTTGTACATCTAAACAGATAATGAAATTCATCACCTAGTTCATCCAGATCACACAGAGTACACATTCTATCTTCTCTCTGAATATTCAAATATCTAAGTGATTGAATTGGCAGTTTGTGACAGCTGAGCCTAAATTTCAATAAGTTTCTTCTCGATAGAGGTGACAAGGAAACTAAATAATCTTCAAAACAGAACGTACTCTTAAAAATTCTATACGTAATACAAGCATTATGAGCGAATACATCCTGATGCCAGGTTTGCAAGAACTGGTCTCTCAAGCGTTGTTTGACCATGGTCTTAAAACAATTCAAAGAGTATTTACAGCCGTTTAACCAAATGAAAGACAGACCAAGATCATTTAGCAGAGAGCGAACAGTACATAGCCAGGATAGTTTATACTCAGAATTAAAAAATAAATAAGAGCATAGTCGAAACATAAGTACTGACATTCTAACAGAATCATTGCAACAATCAATACAAAGTTTATACCAGAAACAGAGTAGCCTGCATTTAGCATCTAAGGAAACAGGAAAACAGCCAACTTCACCTAAAACCATACAGGTCGGCGTACTAGTTTTAACATTAAGAATCAATTTCAAAAATTTTAGTTGTAATCGATCACATATTATCATTTTTTCATGGGCCCATACCTCGCAGTTATACAATAAAATCGGTTTTACACATTTATCAAAAAGATCTAACTGAATATCAAGGGGCAAATCCAGTTTTCTACATTTTTTTAAAAGCGCAAACATTGCACGTTCAGCTGATACACTCATGGATCTGATATTTTTTTGAAATTTGTTATTATATTGAAAAAGGGTACCCAGATATTTATATTCCCAAACAATTTCAAGAATTACATTTTTAAACTTAAAAACAGGCAACCTTCTAACTTTACCGCGGGAAAAAATCATCACTTTCGTTTTTGCAATATTTAAACACAATCCAAATTTTGTACAGTATAGATCTAAAATATCTAAGGCCTTCTGCATGTCTTCAGCAGACTCTGATAAAATGACAGTATCATCAGCATAGAGTAACAAAAACAAATGAAAATACTGTTCAACATCAGAAAAGCCGAGGCCATTCGCCAAATTCTGTGGCAATGATAACCCGTCGATATGTTCTGCAAAGAAAGACCTTAAATCATTCAAAAACAAAGAAAATAATACAGGTGACAGATTTTCTCCTTGCCTCACTCCAGCGTTACACGTAAAAAAAGTAGATGACAGACCATCATGGGTTCTAACACATGACTTGGCTTTTTCATACATATCTTTAATCACTGTCAAAACTCTTCCAGTAATACCAGTTTTAATTAGCTTCTCCCAAAGCATACTACGCTGTACATTGTCAAATGCTTTTTTATAATCAATAAACGTACAAAACAATTTTTTCCTTTGCTGCAAATAAATGTCAATTAAGCGATAAGAGTAAAAACGTGGTCAGTGGTTGAATATTCTTTCCTAAAACCTGCTTGTTCATTGCCTAACAAATTATTTGAGTCTAGAAATATGTTAATCCTGTCATTAATTACGCTGGTGAAAAGTTTACCCATACAGCTAAGCACCGTTATACCTCTATAATTATCTACATTTAACCTATCCCCTTTACCTTTATACAACGGGCAAATTATGCCAACTGACCAGTCATCTGGAATTTTACCACTGCTTAAAACAAGATTAAACAACATTGTGATAGTATTTAACAACTTTGGAGAAGAAGCCTTTAAGAACTCGTTCAGAATATAATCAATACCACAAGCTTTATTATTTTTTAATTTTCTAATAGATTTTAACACCTCCTCTGAACCGCGGCACACGGATCTCTGGCTACGGCACACTGCTACGGCTATGTAATTGTGCAGTTGGTAAAACTCCGACACCCAAGGTCTGGTTGTTGATGAAACAAGTGATCCCACCCACACCTTTTATATTTGCTAACAATCTCCTTTGTTGAACAGCGGCATGACGTCGTGATAAACACGGCTGGGTCATCGTTCATAGACATTTACATACATATACTCGTCAGCTTATTGCGCGCGCACGCACACACACACACACACACACACACGCACACACACACACACACACACACACACGTCGAGATGTTATTCTCTGACCAACAAGCAAACAACATATGCCCACAAAGAAGTTGATAAATATCCAATAATGACAACATGCAAGCAGCGTCATGTACACTGTACAAGCAAACAATGTTGAATGAATGAACATTGAGGTTTAACGTCTACACCCACCATTGGCCATAGGGCAGACGTCTACACCCACCATTGGCCATAGGGCAGACGTCTACACCCACCATTGACCATAGGGCAGACGTAGACGTCTACACCCACCATTGGCAAAGGGCAGACGTCTACACCCACCATTGACCATAGGGCAGACGTCTACACCCACCATTGGCCATAGGGCAGACGTCTACACCCACCATTGGCCATAGGGCAGACGCATACATGTCAAGCTCTTGGAGCTTCTGACCATAATTTTTGGCACGAGAGACCATAATTTTCTATCGAAAACCATAAGAAATGCGTAAAACGGTAAACACGCACATACAAATTTAAAAAAAAAATAATAATTTTAGCAAACACATGCAAATTTACCTGCATTTTTTAAATAACAAACACTGTACCATACAAACAAGCAATTTAATAAGATTTAAAAAAAAAACTTTCATAACTATGCTTTATCCACAGCAGAAAATAATAAAACACCCCTCTCCCTCCCCCCCTCAAAAACACAAACAAACAAACAATCCGAATTACTTAATAGAAAAAAGAATCTGAAGAAGTAATACGATTTTTGATGTCTTTGTCTGTTTCCCACTCTGGCAGATATCGGTCGAAATGAATACGCGCTTTTTTCGCTGGTGGTTTCGCCATTTTCAATAAACTGAACGAACGGAAACCTTCCCTCCAAGACGGAAACAGTGTATAGAAATGCTATGAGCATGCGCAAGGCCCGTACTTCCTCCGAGATCACCATCGCGAGCGAGCGTGACTCAGAATTGTTCTCTAGGCTGTATTTGGGATTAAAATAAAATTAAAATTTCGGCTTTAAAAAAAAAAGGGTCGGGAAAAAGAAAAAAATACGTAAGATTATCATCTTACGCCGTAAGGTGAAAAAAAACTTGAAAATACGTAAGAATTACGGAAAAAACGTAAGACTTGACATGTATGCAGACGGGGATAACCATTCCAGGGAACTAGTAGGAAACTAAATCAACACTGAACCAACAGAGCTATCATACTGCTAAAATGGACACGGAAAACGGGTCATGGGTGTGCCAGGCGAACGCTTTACCACTGTGATGATATTCTGGGGAAGATACGTTTATCTTACTATGGGGTAAGACTTAATGATAGATGGGCGATGTGCTACCACTATCGATCGTTCTTTTACCAGAATTCCGAAGTTGTGTGAGAGACAGATCACGGCACTTTGGTCACATAAAATTTATATTTGTTCTCGGGATGTTTAGTATCATTTGGCTCAACTTGAGAACCGGTGATGACTAATCAAAAGACTAGATTATTATGTCTCGAGAGAAGAAAACTAATAGCTACACAACAATACAAATAGAATGACACCAGTCGTATGTATGTAATTTCACTTTTTGTATATTCACACAAACTTTAACATTTCTGCATTAACCGGTAAATTAACAATTAATATAGTTCAAAGTGCTGGGAAAGTTCTTTAGCAGGTTTTCTTCATCCTGTGCTAACTGCGGTTACGATTTTCACTGTTCGTAGTTTACTAAATGTTCTAGTGGTCTTCTAGGTTTCTTGAGGGTAGGACTCAGTTCATTTGCGGGTGACTTAGCTGCTCTGGCGTTGAGAGTGCTTGGGTCCTTCTGAGAAGTCTTGCCTCTCAGGTTGAGCGGGTGAGTCGGGTCGCTCTTGTAGCTGCGGGGTTCGGACGTGGCCAGGTAGAATCTTGGTTGTTCTCCTTTGGTGCCACGGGAGCGAATGTCATGCGTTCGTCTCCACAAACCTTCCCAGAGCCGACCTGTAAAAGTCGGAGCTCTGGCTACAATATTCTCGTTAGATATACGTGTGCGGTCTCCTCTGCAAAGTGTCTATAGCATCAGACACCTGCAAGGTTCCCATATGCACAATTCGATTCGAATCTTAATGTAGCCGAGCCGCGGCTACGTAAATTTCTTACCATTAAATAGTAGGCCTTCCTGTATCCATGTTAAACTTGAACTATGGCTATTACTTGAGATATACTTTTCAGATACTTTTCATAATACCACCGTTAGACTTAGCAGTTTATTTTCTATTAGTATATATCAACTTTGTTTTTCAGTTAGGTAGCGAATTCGAAGGGGATCGCGACAGTGGATAGGGCAAAGTATATTGGTACACATCGGTACACGCACCGCACTGGTTTCGGTTACGCTGGGCTGTTTCGGTTGCGCAATGTGTAGCGACCTACATTCTCGCTAGACTGACCGGGGTCCATTGATTCAGTTAGGCTGTGTTTACTATGTCATATTATTTATTCATTTACTTTAAAACCCACAATAATAACCATGAAGTATTATACATGGTTGGAAAGAGGAGACGTTGTACTTTATTTTTTATTATAATTGCTGTTTAGAATTTTATCGAATTTAAGAGTTATTATGACTTTTGATGTGTAAATCTCTTTGGATCGGCAACCACTTTCTCCTTTAAATTACTTATTGTTTTATTTCATAGCCGATAGGTCTGAGAATTGTATATCAGTAGAAAGCTTGTATTCCCACGTTTACGCCGATGTATAATTTGTATATATTTTGTTAGTTTATAATATGTGTTTGTAAGATAGAGATTTGTAACTAACACAAATTTGCGCCAGCAGACGACTTTCTAGAGCCGCGGCAGTGCCTCACATTAAGCGCGCCCTCTAAGGCTGGCGGCGTCCCATATAAAGAAAGTTTCGGTAGTTAAAGGGGGACAAAACGGTCAGACCACCGAAGGCGAGACACACTGCACTGTCTCTGTTTCTGTATTGCCTTGCCTTGATTTGCCTTGTCATGATGTACTGACGACGAAATAAACAAGAGAAACTTCAACGGTCATCTTCGAACCTTTGGTGTTCTTGAGTGAGAGAGAGAGAATGTACACCACCACTTCATCCATACTCTAAAAGAAGACACCACCATCATCACAAATGGCGCTGCGAGCAGGATCAGATTGATGACAACACCATCGGGCAACACCACCGTCGACGACAGAAAGAAGATGACAAAAGGAGAGCAGCAAGACAGGCAGAGAGTGACGAGGAGACACCAAACGTTAGCCGGGAAGAAGCGGACAACAACGAGCCAAGAAGTCGCCCATCCAGCACCGAGAGGCAGCGAGAGGCGGCGCAGACAGGCAACATGCAGAGGCTGTGGATGATGCCTCCCCCCAAACTTCCTACCTTCACGGGGGATGGCGATGACGTGGTGAACAGAAGAGACATTCAACCAGTGGGTCAGCACTTCGATATGTTGATCCAACCCGCTGACCCACCCGAGCCCATGCTGTCCAGCGACAGTGACGATGAAGCAGAGCCGGAAGCTTGGATGAGAGCCATCCCTGGCCCTCGCCCACCTGCCGGTGCCAACATCAACTACCACGGGCCAGCCACTGCACGGGAGCCAGCGCTTTTGGTGCAGGCACCCCCAGCGCAGTTGGCCGCCTTAACACCAACACCAGAACCACGACGCTCGGCACGACTGGCGCAGAAAACAACACAGTAAAGGTAGGCCGCATTTATTATAAAATGTGTCGCCAAAAGACAGTCCACAGTTTCGCGAACATTTTAGAAATAATTGTGACTCAGCTAGTGTGTAGATTATGTGACAGTTTATAGTGTGTAGGCCTACCTAAAGACATTTTAGTTGTAGAGATCAGAGTATTTGAACTGTGCCAGAGAAAAAGAAGACACTTGAAAAGACATTATATGATGATCGAAGAGTGAAGAGACAAGTGATAAACAGAAACTGTGCCCAGCTTCGAAGACAATTATGTTTTAGGTGTGTGCATAGCTTAGTGTTTGAATCTGGTTTATTTTGTGGCAATAATATTAATGCGTGACCACTATCTTTTTTTTACAATTATTGTCGCGCTGGCAGAGTTTATTTGGTCATTAATAACAGTTGCTTAGTTTTCCTCGTTACAAGACTATCACAGTGTGTTCGTTCTATTACGATGTGGTCTCGTTTGCTTCGTTTTGCCGAACATATGACGTTTGTATATAGGTTGTAGCTATGATAATGATTGTGTTTTCATGCCGATGTTTTGTATTAATGCCTATGTAATGTACATATGTTATGTTCTCACTTTTAATGCTTTTCATTTGGTTGAGATGCTGGTGTTTTATTTATATTAATGATTTTCAAGGTTCGTGTGTTTGACGAACCTTGAACGTTTGCTGAGAACGTTTTAATGTTATTGAAATGTTATGCTCACCCCGTTATGTATTCTGTATTAATGCGTTTTTGCTGGTACATGGAATGTTAGTTTTTATCTCGCTCTCGTTTTCTTTTTTTATCATGTTAGTTTATGTTTATTTTTGTAAAATTGATGGTTTATATCTGAGTGCGAATTTAACACCAATTTGCAGGAAAATGTGACTGATTATGTATATCATGTGTAGTGAATAGCGTGTTTAAATGACAGGTGATAATGGTTGGTTTTGTTGTATCATAGACTTAGTTGTATGATGTTGGTTCACTGTCAAATACATAATCAACTATCTTGCAAGGCGATGCCAGGTCCGCGATATAACTGGTTTTTGTTTGGGCGGATTCGTACTTAAATGTGCGTTTTCAAGGAAATTGTTTCTCGTTTTCTTTCTGTGTTGTTCGGTTCTTTTGTACGACGCGATTGATTGGTAAAGCCAAGTCCGTTTGTCTTAAGTATACGATGGTTTTCTCAGCGAGGACGCTGAGTTTTTGAAAGAATCGAGGTGAATGTAGCCGAGCCGCGGCTACGTAAATTTCTTACCATTAAATAGTAGGCCTTCCTGTATCCATGTTAAACTTGAACTATGGCTATTACTTGAGATATACTTTTCAGATACTTTTCATAATACCACCGTTAGACTTAGCAGTTTATTTTCTATTAGTATATATCAACTTTGTTTTTCAGTTAGGTAGCGAATTCGAAGGGGATCGCGACAGTGGATAGGGCAAAGTATATTGGTACACATCGGTACACGCACCGCACTGGTTTCGGTTACGCTGGGCTGTTTCGGTTGCGCAATGTGTAGCGACCTACATTCTCGCTAGACTGACCGGGGTCCATTGATTCAGTTAGGCTGTGTTTACTATGTCATATTATTTATTCATTTACTTTAAAACCCACAATAATAACCATGAAGTATTATACATGGTTGGAAAGAGGAGACGTTGTACTTTATTTTTTATTATAATTGCTGTTTAGAATTTTATCGAATTTAAGAGTTATTATGACTTTTGATGTGTAAATCTCTTTGGATCGGCAACCACTTTCTCCTTTAAATTACTTATTGTTTTATTTCATAGCCGATAGGTCTGAGAATTGTATATCAGTAGAAAGCTTGTATTCCCACGTTTACGCCGATGTATAATTTGTATATATTTTGTTAGTTTATAATATGTGTTTGTAAGATAGAGATTTGTAACTAACACAAATTTGCGCCAGCAGACGACTTTCTAGAGCCGCGGCAGTGCCTCACATTAAGCGCGCCCTCTAAGGCTGGCGGCGTCCCATATAAAGAAAGTTTCGGTAGTTAAAGGGGGACAAAACGGTCAGACCACCGAAGGCGAGACACACTGCACTGTCTCTGTTTCTGTATTGCCTTGCCTTGATTTGCCTTGTCATGATGTACTGACGACGGAATAAACAAGAGAAACTTCAACGGTCATCTTCGAACCTTTGGTGTTCTTGAGTGAGAGAGAGAGAATGTACACCACCACTTCATCCATACTCTAAAAGAAGACACCACCATCATCACATTAAGGCTAAGATACATCAATCCACATGCATTCTGTCTCAGAAACAATAATCTGTTTCTGTAACTATATATATATATATATATATATATATATATATATATATATATATATATATATATATATATATATATATATATATATATATATATATATATATATATATATATATATATATATCAAGAACATATTATTAATACATGGCAATCAATATAAAATAAACATACACACATCAAAACTACTAATGTTATCTTACTTGTAGACTCTGGGATCTGTGAAATCGTCTGTTACGTCTCTAGCACTCTCTTGATGAGATGGAGATAGACGGACACTGCAGTTTGTTCCTTTAGTTGACCCTCGCAGCTGGGTAGTTCGTTTGCTACTGACCAGCTGAGATTTGGTCCCCAAAGATATGCAAGAGTTCCTAGTAGTCTTCTGACCAATCGTTTAGCTCTCGTTTTCGTCAATCTCGCATATACGGGATTATACGGTTTTATTCGAATATTTTTCACCCCTGCCCTATTTCTGACACGCATAATTATCCTTGAAGTGGAGTGTCAGGGGTAGAGTGGAGAATAGGTGCAATAACGATTACGCGGAGCCTAGGCTACTTAGTGTCTCAGTGACTTTGGTCATAGGGAAGTAGGCTAGTTTATGGAGACAACGTTATGGTCAGTTTTGACTAAAGAATGCTATTTAGTCTTGGATCGCTAAGTCTGTTAGATGGTATCTGGAGCGGCTGGCGGTGTGACTGTCTCAAGGAAGTTAATTTGACATGTGTGTGCTGCTTTTTAGATAACTGTTGAATTAATGTACAGTTTCGTTCGATGGTATCTATTTTGCGCTAAGCTAATTTCCTACATTTTGTCGTCACTATTTCTGCTGTTACAACCACTTGAGCTACGGCGGTGGACAACAATCTTGAAATCAGACACACACAAAGTAGGCTTTTTTTTACAACACTCTGTCAACATGGCTTGTGTAGGCCTCTTTCTCTCATCCCCCCTCCCTCTCTCTCTCTCTCTCACACACACACACACACACACTAGCAAGCCCCCCACCCCAGATAAATGTGGAAATATAAAAGGACTTGGTGCAGGTAACACCTGGGAGGTAGGAACCTTGTTGACCTGTGTAGACATGTAGTTTGCCAACTAAACCCTTTTGTGTGAGAACTAGTGTCTCGCGGAGCAGTCGTGCTTAACGGCGCCAGTCTGATGACATTCCAACAACACACGCAAGCCGTGGCTAACCTATCTTATTTGTTTGTTCAGGGGAAGATAGATGTTCAAAAGGGTGTTAAAATAATGGATTTTATTATAGTCCACTGTGGTGCTCCAAAGTTGTCTCCATACTGCATTAGGCAAATGAGAAAATGGTGTAGTCAACGCGTGTCTGAACTGGCAGCCAGTGTATAGAGTGGCGTGCAACTGTAACATCAGTACACTTCTTTGTGACTATCGTTTTAAATCTGGTTTGGTCTATCCAGTTCAGCAGTGGACCCAGAGGTATAATTATAGGAAGCACGCAGTTAGCGGTATAAAAACCACAATCGTTAGATCCAGGCAGATAGTATGATAATAACATGAAGCGCAATAGCGTCAATGAGCGACACACACGCTGATTTGCTTCACTTCACTCACGCCCTAGATGGTCTATTATCAATATCCAAAGATCTGTGGCCACACATTGCAATAGGATATGACTTGTACCCTGTCCATGTATGACAAAGCAGTCTTCCATAATAATGTATATTATCCTATCCTATCCCGTAACTCGGAGGTCGTAGGGGCACCACAGATGATCGTTTAACCAGCATACTTGTATATGTATATTATGACAACATTATTATAAATACCTAGTATATTGAACTGAAAGTGTATATTTATATGCTGTGCTGTCTTATATCGCAAATAGCGAATAATTCAACAAACTGATGACGGCAAACGATAAAAATGACAATAGTGAGGGCAGTGGTTGAGGAGCTGTTGAAACAGCAATACTAGGTGTTGCACCTATGTGGCGCCATTTGTAAATTAAATCATTATTGTCATTATATCTATAGAACATACATTTTACCTGTATAAAAGATATTGTATACTTATAAAATGAATTCTATGTCTATAAAACACATTCAATAGCAATACAAAACTTTTTATAGCTAAAAACAACATTTTTATAACTACAGACTACATTTTACAATATACAAGAGAAATCATACGCGATCATCACGCCGTTTGTAAATATTATTTCGAAAAACTATTTTATCTCTAAACACTTCATTTTACCTCTAAACACTACATTTTATACATAAACAATTCATTTTATAGGTAAACAATTCATTTTATAACAACAAAGACCTTTTATATCTATAAAATAAATGTTATAATATATACAATGCATTTTACCTGTAGAATGCATTCGGAGCATTATTTTACATTCGGCGCATGACATTAATTTTATACTGACTTTCGAATTGCTGATCCCAGGGAAGCAACTCCATCCTCGTGTAGACTACTTGTAAACTTCTTAGCGACTCAACATGGTAAGGACCATTAAAGTCTACTACAAAAAATGGCAAGGACCATACTAGTGTACTATATAAATTGGCGAGGACCATACTAGTGAAATGCTGATAAAACATCAGCGACATCATTGTCAGTCTCGAATGTTCCAATTATTTTTTGGTCGTCTTCAAAATCTATCGATAAGCACGAAGGCAAACCAGCTTCCATCGTAACTGTTACCTTGGAGATTGTTGACATCGCGGGAAGTCGATATAGGCCTAGCGGGAATTCCCTACACGCGCCGTAGCTATCTAAATTTAGTAAATTTAAATTTATCAGTACAACTTATGTTAATCTGATGAATAAAATTTGATACAACAACAACAACTAAATTTAGCTTATGCAACGTCACTTCAACATGAAAAGGCGCATACGTGCAGGAGGGGGTTGGGGGGGGCCTTTTTTCGTTGAATTGGTTGAATGTAACTATTAACCAATCGTCCCCTATACGCTTAATAAGCCCGGGGACGTAAATTTTAATTTTTTTTTAAAACGAAAAAAACAACGTCTGCCATCTTTGCGCACCGCAAAGCAACTTGGGGTCGCTTAGAACGTTACAAAATAAAAATAATCGAAGGGAGAGAAGCAGTTATACAATGAGAAAGTTAGTATAAAATTATTGTAAGGCGCCGACTGGAAAATAATTGTCGCGAATGCATTCTACAGGTACAATTCATTGTACGTGTTATAAAATGTATTCTATAGATATAAGTGCTCGTTGTTGCTATAAAATGAAGTTTTTACAGATAAAAGGAAGTTTTATAGATCGTTTTTGCTATAAAATGACTTGTTTATACATACAATGACTTGTTTATAGTAAAATGAATTGGTTACTTATAAAATGTTTTGTTTATAGATAAAATGAATTGGTTACTTATAAATGTTTTGTTTATAAATAAAATAGTTTTTTTGTGTTTAATATTTACAAACGGCGTGACGATTCGTGTATGATCTCTTGTATATCGTAAAATGTAGTCTGTAGCTATAAAAATGTTGCTTTATAGCTATAAAAAGTGTTGTATTGCTATAGAATGTATTTTATAGGTATATAATTCATTTTATAATTATACCATATCTTTTATACAGGTAAAATGTATGTTCTATAGATATAATGACAATAACCATTTAATTTACAAATGGCGCTTCATATGCACCGGACACGTAAGTTTCATCACTGTCTCTAGATGTTGATAGGTTGAAGTAGTTTGTTACAAAGAATAACCTAAACGCCATTGCAGCCAAATCCTACAAACTTGTCGGAGATTCCAGACAGATATACAGCGTTGACAATATAGCGTGTACAGGACTTACAGTAGACCTCCACTTCTGTAAAGCATTGGACAGGTTGTTAGCAACGGAGCGTGTAATGGAGGTAGATGGCATGGTCATACAGGAATCGCAGACTTTGTGAGGGTATATATCTATCTATCTATCTATTTATCTATCTATCTATATCTATCTATCTATCTATCTATCTATCTATCTATCTAGCTATCTATCTATCTATATATATACTTGAACAGTACGACAGTTCTGTGGCAAGTTATTCTATTACAACATCACACACACACACACACACACACACACACACACACACACACACACACACACACACGTAGAAACGACGTTCTGATGACTGGTATGAAAAAAACAGATTATTTTGACACCATTTCTTTGACATTATTTTGACATTTTCCATTTTTTGAAGCTATCCCTAACCCTAACCCCTAACCCTTAACCTAATCCTAAAACAGCTCTAACTCAACGGAGCACTATTTTGACGTCAAAATAATATGGCCTTCCAAAAAAGTCAAAAGAAACCATGTGGAGTTTCATGTGTGTGTCAGAGTAACGTCGTTTCTACATGCCCACACACACACACACACACACACACACACACGCACATTCCTTCGGCTTCCCATCGCCCATCCCCTCCTTTCGCTGACGCTCTGCAACTGGGATATCCCGTGCCCCAATGCGTTAAGTAAAGGTGAAGTCAGTAGCAGGGCCGAGTTTCAATTCAGCGAGACTATCTAGGTCACAAGATCTCGTTTTTGAGTCAGACCGATCATTGAATGAAACTACCCACCATGCTGCATCATTCTAGCCTCGTTTTCAATTTGTACACAAACGGCGGTTCCTTCGAATGTGTTGGACGATTTGCGAAAATAAAATCAAATAAAGTAACAAAAATCAAATGTATCATCAAAATCGATTAATAGCAAAATTGTTCACTTACAGTTCTTCACCCCCTCCCATGATCTGGTTGAAACTCGAAGATTTACCATCGAATTATCACCGTAACAGATTCCAAGTAGCATAAACCGCGTACTTTCCGCCATCTTGATCTTGCAGGCAAAGTACCCCGAGAGGCGCCTAGCTCTCTCTCGCCTCGCCTTGCGATTGACTAGCGAGCGAGCAGCCGTAGAAACGACCCAATGAGCAAGATCTACCGGGATCTACCGAGATCTCGCTGTTTTGAAACTCGCCCCAGCTATATCTTTGAGCAAACACCGTAGCATATCACTGCGGCGCCTGACAAGCAAAGGCTTGCACCCACCCCTTGCTGTCATTCACCTTGTCAGCTTGCTCTTTTGTCGCTCTCAGATCCTTAAGCTTCTTTATCCCTCTCGTCTCCTGAAAGCCATTCTTCTTGAGTATTTTTTGTACCCCTTAGTTAGTCTTCCAGTATCCTATGCCTGGGTTTTAATCCAGGAAGTCATACCTATCGTTTTTGCTGTCTACTAAAACCCATGATTGTCTGCAAAAAGCTATATTCTTCTTTAGAACTCTGCATCGTTGTAACAAGAGCATAGGTTTAAACACAGCACTAAGCTTTTGCCTTGTTTAGTCAGTGTAACACAGTTGTAGCAGTTGTGGTCAAGTATTTAGTGTGCACCTACCTCAACGATTATTAATGGCATGCTTTACAATCATGGCCGACGAGTATAAGCAAGACACAGCTAGATTAGGTAGAACCAGTTCTGGCTGATTCAAGCAGAGAGGTAGAAGAGTCAGTCTACCTTCAAACGCTGAGCAGTACACAGTTACGCTCTGACAGAATCTCTCCATCTAAGCCTAGACAGCAGGACTTGTTCAAAATTCGAATTCAATTAAGATAGCCATGGCCTGAAGTTGTCAAAAAGGTAAATGAACATAGCCTACTTTTGTTTCATCGTGACGTATTTATATTATTGTTAAATTATGTTTGTGAAATGTGCTATGCTTAGAATTGAATTGTTAGTCCGACGTTGCATGACCACGTGGAGAACCTGACCACGTGGCGAAAACGACCGGCCGACGCCATGTTGTATTACGTACGGAACCACTGCTGCTTAACCTATATGTATGCTTGCAGACCAGTGGCTGTACCAGAGAATGTTTATATGTAGCCGGGCGGGCTACGAAGAATTTCTGGCCATTTCGATACTTAGACCTCACTCTGTTCTCTGTTATGTTTAAACTAGCTGTACGAATTTGGTATATACTTTTCAGATCCCTTCAAGCAGAAAATCGTTAGACGCAGCATTAAATTCTCTATTAGAATATATAAACTTTATTTAGGATTTATGTAGCAGTTTTAAAGGAGTGCGTGATATTTAGAATAGCGCGATGCCTATCACGGTGATAACGACACCGGGCTGTTGTAATGCTAAGCAGCAGCTTAGGCTTACTGCTAACCGGCCGCCTCAGCCCTTCCCGCCATCGTAGATTAACACATGATACTAACATAATTGTCGATGATGGCGATAGCAAAGATTTTCCACTGTAACACCTTAAGTGTGATATTTTCTGATTCCTTAGATAGTTCATTCTCTAATAGTATATACTTAAATTAAATATTAGTTTTATAGGGACATACATCGGAAGAGAAACAGAGGAAAAATTGTAAGAAAAGGCTAAATGTAAATATTGTTGTTGTGCTAGGTGATTTCTATTTTAGTCCGTCATAGCCGGAACCCAGAATAGTAACCATGTCATATTTTATATCGTTGGAAAGAGAAGACTTTGTTCTTTCTTTGTCATTATTATTGTTATTTATAATTGTATTAAATTAAAGACTTTTTACGAGTTTAGACTCGTGACATTCTTAAGATCAGCAGCCAACTCCCTCTTGAATTGCGTATTATTTTTATTTCGTAGCAGATAGGTCCGAGATTATTATATCAGTATATAGAAAGGTCGTATTTCCGCGTTTCCGCCAATATATAATTTGAATAGTACTCGTTGGCGTTTCAAGCCTTATATGTAAAATAAAGATTATCAACTAAAACAAAGTAGCCAGAGAGGCAAACATTTTGGGACGCGCCTGGCAGGCCTAAGCAGCACTGTCGGTGCGGCTGGCGCCACCCCATAAAAGCACGCACCGGGAAATGTTTCGGGACACACACACACTGGGAGAGAGCAAGAGAAAAAAGACAAAGGGCTGGAGTACGCAGAAAGAGAACAAGAGAATGGGAGAACGAGTCAGACACACAAAGAGGGCAGAATGTAGCTGTACGAGCATTGCCTGTTGCGCTCTCTTAGTATGATGCACTTCGAGAATAAAACTTTCAACGGTCATCAACGAACTGGCGTTGGGGAGACAGAGAGAGAGAATGTGTGAGAATTCTTTTTCACCCTAGCCTCCATCACTGTATCATCTTCTCTCCAACATCCAACACCACTACAAAATTAGGGTTGTTTCGGCAGATCTTTTATGCGGGTCAGGGGCGAGTCCTCTTTCAGCGAAGTTGTGGTCTTGATTTTGTGGTCCTGACCCGGCTCTTTCCAGTCCGCTGGATCATGTAAGCAATGAATAACTAACTAACTAACTGCCCCCCTTCCTTGCCCCAATCCCTACCGGTGGAGCCCACCACAATGTGGTACTCTCACTCTCTCTCCCTCCACCTTACCCTTACAGTTCCAACCCACCAATCACAATATGGGGCATTCGATCTGCTAACATTTCTGTGTGTGCCCTATTAAAAGGCAGGTAAGCTTAATTAAATCCCAAAATTAATCAGTCATTATTACTGATGGCGGCTTCTGTGAGACATTTTGGCGCCTCACTTTCTCTTGTCCTATTTCCCTCCCCCTCTTCCTTTCCTCTTTCCCCTCCCGTTCTCCTTCTTTTTTCACAACATCTTTCACATTTCCTTGTGTTACTTCCTTCTTCTTCTTTTTTCACCACATCTTTCACATTTCCTTGTGTTACTTCCTTCTTCTTCTTTTTTCACCACATCTTTCACATTTCCTTGTGTTACTTCCTTCTTCTTCTTTTTTCACCACATCTTTCACATTTCCTTGTGTTACTTCCTTCTTCTTCTTTTTTCACCACAACTTTCACATTTCCTTGTGTTACTTCCTTCTTCTTCTTTTCTTCACCACATATTTCACATTTCCTTGTGTTACTTCCTTCTTCTTCTTTTTTCACTACAACTTTCAAATTTCCTTGTGTTGCTTCCTTCCTCTTCTTTTTTTCACCACATCTTTCACATTTCCTTGTGTTACTTCCTTCTTCTTCTTTTTTCACCACAACTTTCACATTTCCTTGTGTTACTTCCTTCTTCTTCTTCTTCTTCCAAACTTCGGGTTATAAATGAAAACAAATTGCTCATGCAAACAAACACCAAAAAAACACTTAAAAAGAACAGTAGGCACCAATTTCTCAAAACAAAGTCGTTGGTTGCGATTCTCTCTGTCTCCCTCTCTCTGCTCTGTCTCTCTCTGTCTTTCTCTCAGTTTTTCTCTCTCTCTCTCTCAAACACACACACACACACACACACACCTACACACACACGCACACACGCTTTTTCCCAAGGTTCTTAGATTCCGAACCTAAGTTCGTGCACTTTTTTTTTGTCCAATATTTTGTCACTTGATAAAATAACTGGAACAGACTTCAACATAGGATCTGTGTGATTAAGGTAATAAAAGTAAGAAAGCCTGTAAGCAGTCGTAGCGCACGTCAAAGTAAAATTAACTTGAGACCTGCATACCTCCAATGAGCTATTGGTCAGCTAAAAAGTCATTCCTCATATCTGGTTTAAGGTAATAATTAAAAATAAAAAGGCGATCGCACCTCAAAATGGATTTTGGTGGAAACCGCTAATGTTCTAAACTTGGAAAATCATCGCCAATCACGCTGCGAACTGATTTGCCGGAGATGATTCGGAGATAGTCTCACAAAACCAGTGACTCAAGTCAAGATGTTCCTAATGATTGCAATCAAAATGTTCGTCGTCAAAGCTAAGCTTTAGTTTGGTTAGATTAACCATCTCCTCATAATAATAAGGTATGTATGGTACTTCACGTCTTTATTATCTTAATAAGGCATATACACTTTTGTATGTGTATTAAAAATGTTTGCCAAAGACTGAGGCCCGAAGACATCATTATGTTACATAATAAATATGATAAAGTTCTCGGCGCATTAATGGTTAAAAGTTTACGGCGTTGTTGTTTCTTTAATTTAACGTCTATTCACCTAAGTGATTTTAGACTTGATGGGAACAGGGGGAAATATTGAACAAATAATGAATGGTCATAATGAAAGGGAAAAGGGATTAAACAAAGTACACAAAACTGAACAATTAAACAATAAAATTTTTAAAATAATTAGAAATTATACAAATTATGTCCAATATAACTACTAACCAATCCTTGTAAAATAATCTTCATGATTTACAGGATCCAGCGGGCTGTAATAAGCCGAATCAGGATCATTATATCTCATATAATTATGTAATTCAATGTTCTGAATTTATACATATATAATATTCCATGTTCTTAATTTATGCTTCATAGAAACAATCTATTAGATCTAGTAAATAATCTGTACTGACTGTTGTTGGGTTTTTTTTACAAAAAACATCCAACAGGACTGTATATTAATGATTTTGCAATTGATATCCAGTAAATAATATTTTTATCCTGAATATTTCGAATATGTTGTGGAATATATTGCGCAATTGGACTGCATTCATTAATGAGATGATTAATAGAAATTGCTTGTTTGCAAATGCAAGCAACTTCCTTCCAGTATTTTGTCCTCCACGAGTTCAAAGCAAAACGATATGCTAAACTGATAACAGTCCGCGAGGAATGTAACATTCCATTATATAATTTAATGCAAGGAATTTTATTTTTTATAGTTTTCTCAATTATACGATATACTTCATTTTTTGAGAATGGAATATCGAGCTGAATAACAGTACTTCAATTTTTTGCCCCTTTTTTGCAATCCTATCAGCCCAGTCATTATGATTTAATCCGCTATGAGATGGTATCCAGCAAAATTGAACATTTGTTCCATTTATGATTAAACTATGAATAAGATATTTAATTTCATCTATAATATAACAGCCTTCTTTATTAGAATTTGAATCCAAAGTTTGTAAAACTGATTTAGAATCAACACAAAATAATATATTGAGAAAGTCAGTGTGTAAACTAATGATTTTATTTAATGCCATAAGTATAGCAATAAGTTCTGCAGTAAATATTGAATGCCCTTTCCCTAAAAAGTAAGCCTCGTTAACCTTTAAAGCAGGTATAACATAACCTGCTCCTGTTTCACCTGATTCTAAAACAGAACCATCAGTATAAATTTGTAGGTAAGAATAATATTTTTCATAGATACGTTCCTTTGCTTCTGCTGCTAATAAAATGCCGTTTTCCTGTTTTCTTAATTCAGAATAGTCCGTGTCAAAATTTGCTCGTTGAAGTTCCCAATTAGGTATAGGTATTTGTGAAATTATGTTTGAATCGATTTTACAATTTAAATTAGATTCGTTCATGAGCTCATTTGTATACGTTAAAATAGTCTGTAAATAATTAATACTCTGTGCTCTTTTGGGAAAATGTAAATCAGAGCGTATTTCTAATTCTGAATCTGTGAAATTGTCAACTGCAGATGCCCTCACTATATATTTAGCACATGACAATTTTCTCCATTCATGTAATGGTAATACACCTGCAGCGTTATAAGCATCAGATGTTTTTGTGTGTATTGGAACACCCATAGCCATTTTAATGGCTTTGCTATCCATACTTTGAAGTAATTTTAATAAGTATTTTGGAGCAGAGAAGTATACCTCTTGGCCATATGTTAATTTAGATCGAACAAGCATGCACACCAGGTGAATCAAATTTTGTGTATCTTGTCCCCATTTTTGATAACTTACAATCTTTATTAAATTTAAACTTTTAATAGCCTTTTGCAACAAATAATGTATATGTTTTTTCCAACTTAAATTTGCTGTAAAATAAACGCCAAGAAATTTAACTTCATTTACATATTGCAATTCTTCATTACCAATATTAAATTTTGGTAACAGTTTTGGACCAGTTCCTTTATTAAATAATAACATATTGTTTTTTTCTTTTAACAATTCAAGTCCATTTACTTTTATGTATAAGTGAATATTATTTAATTCATTCTGATACACACTCTGAATATGTTTTATTTCAAATAAAGATGTTTTTCTTTTTAAAGAGACATTTATCCACATTGCAATATCATCTGCATATTGAACTAAATTTATTTGTTTACCTACATGTTGAGGCAAGTCATATAACAATATATTAAATAATAAAGGTGATATTATTGACCCTTGTGGTATGCCCATATTAATATTATAAGCTGAGGAGTAAGAGTTGCCTACTTTGTTATTATTTTTCTTCCATTTAGGAAATCTTTAATATATTAAAAATATTGCCAGAAAGGCCTATATTTTTTAGCTTGTATAAAAGTCGAGCGTGCCATACTCGATCATACGCTTTTTTCACATCAAAGAAAGTGGCCAATATATTTTTCCTTCGAGAAAATTGCTTCTTAACTTGTGTGGTTAATTTAACTAAGTGATCTACTGTTGACCTACCTTTTTTAAAACCAGCCTGATTCGTTGGTATTATTTTATTTTTGTTGCAATAATATGATAATCTATTTAATATAATTTTTTCCATTATTTTACCAGCATGTGATGTAAGTGCAATAGGACGATAACTTGAAGATTCATGTCGATTTTTTCCTGCTTTTAATAGTGGTACTATTATTGATGTTTTCCATAAATCGGGTAAAATATTATCTTCCCAGCACTTATTAATAATTGTATGAAAATAATGTATCCATGGTAGTGGTAGATGATTTAATAAAGTATATGACAAGCCATCTGGACCAACTGCAGATTTCTTATTACCAAGATTTTTGATTGCATCTTTTACCTCCGATAATGTAATTTTCGAATTCATATACAAAGCATTATCTGGATTAGGATCTTTATAAAATTCTGATGTTTCTTCAATTTGCCTTTTTGTTAATTCTTCTTGAGTAAGACTGCTGGTGTTGCTTGCATTTGCAAACATTTTACAAAATTCTTCTGCTTTATCTTTTGGAGAAGAAAATATTTTATTCATAATTTTTATTGGACATTTTGGTAACTGAAATCCATTTTTCATTTCATTAACTTTTTTCCAAACATTATTTGCATCACTTGGACTTGATATTTCTTTTGTGCAAAAGTTTTCCCAGTGTTGTTTTTTTGCTACTGCAGTTATCTTGTTACAATTAAGTTTTGCAATTTTCATTTCTCTGTGCGCAGAAACAGACCTGTATTTTATCCACCTTTTGTATGCATTCTTTTTTAATTTAACTGCATCTGCACAAGCACTATTCCACCAAATATTACCTTGATGTTTTTTCTTTAAAGAACCCCTCTTTATAAAGTTTAGGGCGTTCGATTGTAAAGTTATATACCAAAGCTGTGTCGACCTTTGTTACTTTAGATTGTGAGAATGATTTATTTGATGATTTGGTTCAAGATCCGGTTATTGTCAATGGGATTAGTGAGGTATCAAGAAATCTATATTATATGTTTGGAAGCTTGTTGGCACCATTTTCAGCCGGGCTAATTACTTTTCAGCACATAAATTTCTCTGCTATTAAAAATGGACTCTTCCAGTCCGGAAATACTGCAGGAGATGGAGGTGAAGAATACGGAGAACCAACAGAACACAGTGACTTAACAAAAGAGCCTAGGAAGAATTGCAGCTGGAAAGAAGTTAGCAGAATTTAACAGGTTACATAAATGGAACAGACAAACAAAAGCAAACATATTAACAAAAAAGGAATCAGCTCAGCCAAAAGAAGAAACAATAATGCAAAAAACATTAACCACAAACAAAGAAGAACCAATACAAACAGTACAATCTTCAAATAAGAATGTGTATTATTTATGTATAGACAGTGCAGTAGGTGCAAGTAGGTACATAATATATAAATACCGCCAAGGAAAAAAGAAACAGAAACCCATAAAACCACTTGCAGAAAAAGAAATTGAACCATCTCCATCATTGAAGCCATCATTGGATTTGTTTTCAATGCAGTTATAATTTATTATTATTTTTTATAATATATAAAAATGAGTGTACCATATGAACAAACAATTGTTAATCTTGGATATCATAGTACTGTTTTAGTGGGCCTAAATATAACTTATTCTATGATTGCAAAATCTCTTTTAAAAATGAGACCTATTGAATTTGGAAAGATGGATTTTTCAGATGTTGGTAAACTGATTGGCATCTTTTCATTATCACTGTTCACTAGAGATTACCTTGTTAAACAAAAGATCATTCCTGCAGACATTAATGTATAACATTACAACCATAATGCAGTGTGTTTTTGTTTGTTTTTTAAAAGAAGGGTTGTAATTTTTTTGTTTAAAGGGGGTATATTTCATTACACTTCCCCTCCGGCCTTTAAAACAAAGATGCAAGAAATACGCATATATATTAGCAAATGGCGGATTTACAGAGTGCTTTGACGTGCTTTTAAAATGCAATCAAAACAGCCATATATTGTAATAAAAGGCCGCCTTTAGCAACTCTTTGAACATTTGTCCATCAAATCTCCTTTTCTCTTCTTCTAGAAGCGATACATTTCTAGCTGGTTTTGGAAATAGACATAGTTTTGGGGATCGGCATCTAATAAGGATTATGTCCCACACTCCATCCCAACTCTTTCAACTATAGTTAGGCTAGCTCTGTTTACGTGTGACGTAATTCAAAAAATAACTTGTGGTCGCGTGGTCTAAGGCGGGACTAACTTTCCTTTGTAACAGGGTAGAAACCAATGGCGCCTGACAGGTTTGGGATCAATCCTGCCTCTGGGCGTTATGCTTCTCCGAATATTATTATTAGTATTTTTATATTATTTACTTTCAACTCGGGCAACGTCTCCAGATATCGAATACTCCGGTTTGCTCTACCAGCAAAATTTCAACAACAACACACAAACACACACACACCCACACACACACATTTTTGTAAAAACGACATTCTGATGACTGTTGTGAAAAAAACAGGGATTATTTTGACACACTTTTCATTTTCGTGACATTATTTTGACATTTTCAAATTTTTGAACCTATCCCTAACCCTAACCCTAACCCCTAACCCAAACCCTAACCCTAACCCTTAACCTAACCCTAGGCCTAAAACAGCTCTAACTCAGCAGGGAACTATTTTGACGTCAAAATAGGGCGCCCTTCCAAAAAAGTCAAAAGAAACCATGTGGAGTTCCATGAGTGTGTCACTGTAACGTCGTTTCTACATGCCCACACACACACACACACACACACACACACACACACACACACACACACACACCTCTTTCTCTCTCTCTCTAAAGGAGGAAGAGGGTAAAACATGCGTCAGTACCCACCTGGATGAATACTGAAATTAAGGCTGCCATGTCCTTGCGTGACAGACTTAAAAAACAAAAACAGTTTGATTTGTATAAAAAGCAACGTAATAAAGTCCTTACTCTTGTAAGAAATGCGAAGAAAAAATATTTCCAAACTTTATTATCAACCGAAAACACTAATATAACTTGTATTTGGCAAGCAATGAACGAATTTTGCAAAAAATCTCGAACAAGAAAAACAAATCAATATCTGTTCACTAATGATGAATTTAATAAATATTTCCTTTCATTGACTGACTCTATTATTACATCTAATAACGCAAACACAAACACAGATACAATGATATATGATAGGATCAACCAGTTTTGCAGAAGCAAACTTCATGAATCTGCCTCATTTATTATACCTCGGTTAAATGAACATGAAGTAACTTCTCTAATATTACAAATGAAAAATAAAAATTCTCTGGACATCTATAATTTAAATGCGTTTCTTATAAAATTGTCTCTTCCATATATCATTAAACCTTTAACCTACATCTATAATCTATGCATTGAACAAAATCAGTTTCCCTCAATATTTAAAGAAGCTAAAGTAATACCTTTACCTAAAACAAGTGATACTTCAGTTCTTGACAACTTTCGACCAATTTCCATTCTGCCTGTTCTATCTAAACCTCTAGAAAGATATATTCATATTAACCTTATGAAATATTTAGAAAATAATGCTCTTTTTCATCCTTTTCAGTCTGGCTTCAGACCTAACCACTCTTGTCAAACAGCGCTCTCCCATCTTTGTGATGTTTGGCTTAATGCTATAAACATGCGAGACATTGTAGGGGCAGTTTTTCTTGACCTTAAAAAGGCATTTGATTTAGTTAACCATGATATCCTAATTAATAAGCTAACCTACTATTTTCAAAACTCTGCATCTGTATTATTTTTTAAATCATATTTATCAAAAAGGCACCAGTCAGTATATACTAATGGTTCCTTTTCGTCTCCTGGAGATGTCACTTGTGGAGTCCCGCAAGGATCGATTCTTGGTCCTATTTTATTTTGTATATTTATCAATGATATGCCCCTTTTTCTCACACAAAATGTTAACCTTGACCTATTCGCTGATGATTCATCCCTTCATACTCATAATAAAAATCTACAACAGGTAGAACAAAGTCTTCAAATAAGCATAAATGAAATTGATAACTGGTGTGACAACAATAGAATGAAATTAAATCCTAATAAAAGCAAAAGTATGCTTCTCACTACAAGACAAAAACGTCAAAATGGATCTTTTTGCCTTCATCTAAACTTAGGGTCGTACAGTATTGATCAAGTTCGTGAACATAAAGTGCTAGGCGTAATCATTGATGATGATTTTAGCTGGCGGTCACACATTAACCATATCTGTAAAAAAATTTCTAAAAACCTTTTCCTTCTAAATAAACTTAGACATTTTGTTACGGTTGGTGCATTGAAATCTTTTTTCTATGCCCACTGTATGTCTCATTTTAATTATGCATCAACTGTTTGGTGTAATGCAAGTGACGCGCAAATTAAACCGCTAAACAGTCTTCATAAAAGAGCAATCAAGATACTTTATAAGTCTTATAATATAAATACAGATATTCCAACTACTGAGAAATACATAGAACTCCGAATACTCCCACTTCAAAAACAATTTGTATTTAATACAGCTATCCTTATGTTCAAAATCACACATGGAAAAACACCTGCATATCTTGATATATATTTTACTAAGCCAATTGTTGGGCATAGACTTTATAATTATAAACTACCCCTCCCTCGCATTGATTTATACAAAAATAGCCTATCATTTAATGGAGCTGCTGTATGGAACTCTCTTCCTCTGGAGTGTAAACATTGCACCACAACATTTTCTTTCAAAAATAACCTATGCAAACATCTGCAAAATTTATTATAAAACTGATATTTTTTATATGATAACACAGTTTTTCATGACATTGTAGTATGGTAGTAATAGTAATGATGATGATAATAATAATATTAATAATAATAATACTTATTATTATTGTTAATTGTTATTGTTATTATCATTGTTGTTATGATTATTGTTATTTTTATTATTATTATGAGGGTGAGGGATAGGAAGGGGTGGGGGGTTGCCTAACATTGTTTAAAGATAATGATGAAGATGTTGGTGTGATTGTGTGTGCATGTGTGTGTGAGTGCATGTGTGTGTGATTTCTATGATTTCCAAGTTAATGTTAAAGGTTATTTACTATGTTAATTTGTTAAGGGACAGATTGGAAGATTAGACTTCTTATTAGTCTAAAATCTTTATCCCTAATAAAAAAGTTTCAAAGTTTCAAAGTTTCTCTCTCTCTCTCTCTCTCTCTCTCTCTCTCTCTCTCTCTCTCTCTCTCTCTCTCTCTCTCTCTCTCTCTCTCTCTCTCTCTCTCTATATATATATATATATATATATATATATATATATATATATATATATATATATATATATACATACAAACACACACACACACACACACACACACACACACACACACACACGCACGCTTACTCCCTGTTTGCGTTCTTTGCACACGGCGCAGTGTATAAAAGGTGCCGTGTGCAGAGCAAAGCGTCGGCGAATAATGCTTGGACAATTATAATTTGATAGGCAGCCGCAGCTGGGCACTGTGAAAGGCTTCATTTGCGATTTCTTCTTCATCGACAGCTGTCTGAATAATGGCCGACACATCAAAGGTGGGTCCACCCAACAAGTGTTGTTTTTTTTTAATAACTTCTTCTTCTTCTTTGGTTCATGCCTGTATTTGGTTGAGCAGCCATAGTCAGTACGTTGATTCATTTGCTGCTGTTGGTTGTTACTAGGGGGTTGTCGTGTTCTCCGTGGCGGTGTGAACAAGAAAAAAAAGTATAGTTTACAGGATGATTTAGGCCTACTTGCATATTTGAGTGATAGAATGTGTTTATTCTGTGCGTGAGTGGCTGAAATGTGTGTGAGCGTGTACATAGTGCCGCGTTTTGAGCATGATTGCTGATTTGGGGAAAAGCGCGTATATTATAGTATCCATTATTATTATATCATAGGCACAACTAAACGCGGAGCTGCTGGTCTTAGTAATTGCATTCCCTCGTTGGGATGCCGGGGGGTTCTGGAAATTTAGTGCTTTAAATTCCCACTGTCGCTGTCTTTCTCATTTGTTCTTCCTCATTCCTGCTCTCTTTTATCAGTCTGTTATACTATCTTCTTCTTCGTAGGACCAGTCCCCTACCTTTTCTCTTGAAAACTCTTCTGGGACGAGACTCCTTATTAGTGTGTGAGGTCTGTTGGATCAGCTTGGGAATATCGGATGCTTTCTGCCGGGTGGTCACTAGGGCTTTCTATGATGTTATTATTTAGCAATGTAGGCATTTTATATGTAGCCTATGTATTTTGTTGATAATTTATAATGATGTTTGTATTCTATTTTGTTTTTGTAAACGGGGTTCGATAAATTAGAGTATAGCCTCAGCGTCCCCTGCGTGGGATGTCTTTATTGTAAAGTGACTGGCTGGTGGAGAGCCTTCAGTTTTACCACTAGGGTTGTTTTAGCAGATCTTTTATGCGGAACGGGGATTGTCCGTTCTGATTTGGCTCGGAAGAGTCCGCTGGACCTAAAGCAATAATCATGTAATGTAATGTAGTAAATGCATTCCAACCTCATGAAGCCGACGCCTGAGTACCACCAACCTCAATACAACTCCTACCAGACATACAAGTCACTCTGTTACAAGTTCTTAATTCTATATTGTATTGTTTTATTTATTTTAAGTGTTTTATTAATAGTGGTAGTAGCAGTAGAATAAATGATAATAGTATCATTTATTCTAATAGTAGTAGTAATAGCGGTGGTAGTAAGTATTGCTCTTGCATTACTAAAACAATTATTTTAATATTACTATCAATATCATCATCATTATTATTACTATTATTATTAATCTAAATTACTAAAAGTAATTATTTGTAGGTCAAGGTGTTTCCCTAACCCTTCGGTCGTTGGGAAGAGGCTTTAGGGATTTTCCTTATCTCAGAGCCAGCTTACTGAACGTGGTGGCGAACTCCTCAGTCTCCCTCGCTGCCTTGCCTCGTTTCCCGGTGTAACATCGTAAATGTTCCGGGTGTCTTACTTTTAGCCGGGCGCATTTGCGCATGCGCCAGGTCAAGTCGGGTAGGCTTTTTCACGATGTTCTTAGGCGTCGTAGCTCTAACCCTAACCCTTACTAAGACTACGATAGCACTGTGCGCATGCGTCGAATTTTGTAATGCGTCGACCAATAAAAATGCTCCCAGCCAAAATAAGATACTAGGAACTTTGACGATGTCACACCGGTTCTAAAAAGAGCCAGAAACCCATTCACAGCTGGATGGACCGGATGTGTCGTGATGTAGTTCTTTGTTCCAAGTAGTCTAGTTACTAAGCGTTCCCATCCAAGTTGGCCATCGGTGCCTTTGTCACTTTCGTGGTACCTGTTTGTGGACAAATGTGTCAGATCTTAGAGCCTTTACGTCATTGGGGGTCCACTACAGCGCAGTGGTTTGCAGTGGTTCCTCTTCAGCGAAGAGGTTGATCATGGAAAATATATAGTGTAAATAAACTTGATTATAGCCGACCGTTAGTGCATTCACAGGTATTCATTTTTCTTCTGTGTTCTATTTTAGGTAGTGGCGCTGTGCGTTCTTCTCTTGGCAATGCCGCAGGGAGCCGACGCTTTGCTAGGCAGTAAGTATCTAATACTAATAATCCATAATCATAATAATCAGAATAATAATCAGTGCTGGACCATAACGGGTAAACCGTTCCGTCGCATGCTGTTAGGAGTATGGGATAATTTAAGTCTTAAGTACATACCAAGTATCAACCAAATCCATCTAGTATCCTATCCTATCCCGTAACTCGGAGGTGTTAAGGGCACCACAGATGATCGTTTAACCAGCATACTTCATCTTTCCCTGCCCTCAGCAACCCTGATAGTTTCGCTCAGTGTCAAACCAGTCCATTCTCGAATGTTGTCCTCCCACCCCTTTTTCGGTCTCCCTCTTCTTCTACCTCCTTGCACTGTGCCTTGCAGGATGGTCTTTGCAAGACCTGATGATCTGGTGACGTGGCCATACCATCGGAGTTTCCGTTTTTTTACCACTGTGAGCAGGTCATCGTGTTGTCAAATGGCTTGTGTGATGGTCTTTCGGACCTCGTCGTTGGTGATGTGTTGGGTATAGGAAATGCCCAGAAGTCTTCTGTAGTAGTTCGGGAGAAATTGGGATTAGGAGAAGAAGAAAAGAGTACATCACATCCGAAATGAATATATTTGTGTCAACTGGTAGTGACTGTATGAGAAAAAAAAATTATATATCGCTTCTAATAAAATGCAATCCATTTTTAGTAAAACTGTTTCCAACTTGGCTAACGGACAGTGCTGGTTCCTGTTTATTGCTACGTGTTTGGAACAAAGCACTCGTACGATACTCGCTATTGCATGCAGTATCAAAGATCGCTGCTTTTAGAACAGCATGAGCGTGCCGGTTTGTATAATAAGTTCTTTGTGCGTGTTATAAAATAATTATCTTTATCAGTTTATGATTAGAAGATTCCTACAAACTTCGTATTAGTTTGTAAACAGTTTTTAATGTTCCAATTTCACGTATGCACGCATTCATCAAAAGGCCTTTTATATGTATAGTATTTTATCTCTCTCTCTGAAGCAATCCCGTTCCGGTCTGACAGGCAATTACATTTATCAATTTATGAAAATATTTTATGCATTTTCGAAATTAGTTTCAGTATTATAATTACACACACACACACACACACTGCGACCTTAGCTGCACTCCACTAGCAACCCCCAACCCGTAACGCCCTCACTTCCCCAACCACCTACTCCCTTTCTCCACATAAGCCCTATACCCCCCACCACCACCTAATTCTCCCTCTCACTTTCCGCCCTTCACTACTACGTTACCCCCCTCTCCCACCTTCTTTGCTTGCCGACAAGGTTGAAGCCCATTTGGAAAGACAGGACCATCAGTCTACATTCCAAAGTAAGACTGTTGCGCTCCCTTGTCATCTCCATCTTCCTATATGCTTGCGAAGCATGGACCCTCAAAGCAGATCTCCAACGAAGAATACAAAGCATGGAGATGAGGTGCTACAGAAGACTTCTGGGCATTTCCTATACCCAACACATCACCAACGACGAAGTCCGACAGACCATCACACAAGCCATTGGACCACACGATGACCTGCTCACAGTGGTGAAAAAACGGAAACTCCGATGGTATGGCCACGTCACCAGATCATCAGGCCTTGCAAAGACTATTTTGTAAGGCACAGTGCAAGGAGGTAGAAGAAGATGGAGACCGAAAAAGAGGTGGGAGGACAACATTCGAGAATGGACTGGTTTGACACTGAGCGAAGCCATCAGGGCTGCTGAGGACAGAGAAAGATGGAGTATGCTGGTTAAACGATCATCTGTGGTGCCCCTACGACCTCAGGGTTACGGGACAGGATAGGATAGGATAGGACACAAAATAAGCTGTCACTCTTTTTTCACAATCTATCTTTTATTCCACTAATACACTATCCTAGTCCTAATTCATCCATCCTATCACAGACACTCTCAGATGCAAACAGCCTTCTGTTAGTACATTTCTGTCCCCGCACAGCTAAACGTGCCTTCTGAAGAGTAGATTTGAGTCGCCGACACTTTCGCGTAGAGACTGTAGTATGAAGGCAAATGAGAGTTTGGGTTAGGGTTAGGGTTAGGGATAGCTTCAAAAAATGGCAAAATGTCAAAATAATGTCAAAATGATGGTAAGTGTGTCAAAATAAAGTATGTAGAGTTTCACGACAGTCATCACAAGGTCGTTTCTACAAAAATGTGTGTGTGTGTGCGTGCGTACGTGGGTGCGTACGTGTGTGTATGTATTTTATACATTTTTTTGTTATGATGTACGTGTTTTTACCTCATAATGTTTTAATATTATATTGTTTAAATATTTGTTCTTGTGTGTGTGTGCGTGTGAACACTTAGAGCAGACTTTAGTTTGGTTTTCCTATCCTATCCCATCCCGTAACTCGAAGGTCTTTGGGGCAACACAGATGATCGTTTAACCAGCGTACACCATGATACAATGGCTAGTTTGGTTTGGGGCTTTAACATTATTATTATTATTATTATTATTATTATTATTATTATTATTATTATTATTATTATTATAAACTACACATGCCACCAGTAATCATTGAACATAAAAATAATTATTGATCATCGTTCCATAGGCCTACAGCTCAGCAGAGTTACAAAAGTGCAGACACAGGAGTCCACTCTCGCATAGACTGGGTCTTGCACAGCCATTAAACAAATTACAATAATTAACAGTAATACAATTCTTGATAAATAACAGCATAAACAATTAATGAATTAATACATAAAAACTAACGCTCGGATATTCTATCCCGTAACTCAAAGGTCGTAGGGGCACCACAGATGGTCGTTTAACCAGCGTACTCCCTCTTTCTCTGTTCTCAGCAATCCTTATGACTACGCTCAGTGTCAAGCCAGTCCATTCTCGAATGTTGTCCTCCCACCTCTTTTTCTGTCTCCCTCTTGTTCTGCCTCCATGCACCGTGCCTTGCAGGATGATTTTCTATTGTCATACTGGCCGGAAATGCAAGTGTGGCCTCAAGGCGCTGTGGGTTAGTCGCCTGTTTCCTATGGCGAGGGTCGCGGGGTTCCATTCCCGCAAGAGCGAAGTTATGTGAGTTAGGTACTAGACTTTTCAGGTCTCCGAGAGTTTTCTCCGGGTTCTCCGGTTTCCTACGTCATTCAATAATGGTATTGGATGCAGTCAATATAAAATGTCACAAATAAAAATTCCATTTACTTTCCGTCTTCTAAAAACGATTTGCCTTTACTCCCCATGAATGTGTGTTCGTTGTGTTATGTAGGAGTCTCTGTAACATATGATCGTGTATGTTGGTTACAGATCGCCGCGCTTTGAGTCTGATTTAGGAATAAGGCGCGTATAGCATCTATTATCATTATTATTATTATTATTATTATTATTATTATTATTATTATTATTATTATTATTATTATTGTTGTTGTTGTTGTTGTTGTTGTTAAATAAAATTAAAAGGAGGAATCAGACTAGGCAAAGACCTTGGAGCCCACAGAGCGGGTGCTGTGGAGAACTGATTACCTTAATAGTATGTCTTCATTGGAAGGTTTGTGGACGTTCAAACACCTTTTTCGAGGGAGGACAACAAAGATTCGGAAGCTGAGAACCTCGAGAAAAGGTTTTTGAACCTCTCCGAATTTTTCAAGAATCTTCCTTTTTTAAAAATTTATTTCATCCAGCAAGAACCGATCGATGCGCTGACCAATACAGGATCTAACTCAAGCTGACCGAGGCGCCCATTTGCAACCTTTGGGCGCATAGTCTGACGCCCAGGAGACTGAGTACAACCCTGGGCCACCGGGGATGGGCAATTAAAACGGGCCAAAACAGAACCATCTCTCTCCCTCCTTCCCAGTCCCCTCTGTTTAGGAGAGACACGTCTAGGCCATCACAATGTGCTGTTTGTGGCTGTCGTTCTTAGCGTTAATACACAACTTTAGATCTGCCATCACAATGTGCTGTTTGTGGCTGTCGTTCTTAGCGTTAATACACAACTTTAGATCGGCCATCACAATGTGCTGTTTGTGGCTGTCATTCTTAGCGTTAATACACAACTTTAGATCGGCCATCACAATGTGCTGTTTGTGGCTGTCGTTCTTAGCGTTAATACACAACTTTAGATCGGCCATCACAATGTGCTGTTTGTGGCTGTCGTTCTTAGCGTTAATACACAACTTTAGATCGGCCATCACAATGTGCTGTTTGTGGCTGTCGTTCTTAGCGTTAATACACAACTTTAGATCGGCCATCACAATGTGCTGTTTGTGGCTGTCATTCTTAGCGAAACTTGGTTCGTAGTGATCATTTTCGTTTCCGGTGATGCAGTCGGGAGATCCTTACGAACTTCTCTTCGTGCCTGCGGTTCTGTAAGCGACAGCGCCTTTAGTTGCACACGAAATTGTGTTCGTCCTTATCCAGGGGAGGTAAATGCCATCATAACTTTTCCCAACGAAAGTTTATTTGAAGTTTAGGATAGAGCATTTGGTAAATTTTTCTTCTCCATTTGAAAAAAAAACGCACACCCAAATTAGAGAGTTTCTAAAGCCCCAATTTGTGTTAATTACCTACTCTAGCCTACTAACTAGCCCGTTTAAGCCTACGAACCTAGTAGTATAGGGCTTATCTAAACCAAGGGGTGTTCGTGCACATTCATAAGAATACACCAGAAAAGCTATTTTACATCTCTACCATGCCCATAGGAGACATTTGAAACTTAGACCTTATGCAAAAGTTATGTTGAAAATCTCAATCGGAACCACAAACTCCTCCGCCATTTCACATTCTGAAAGCAAAAGCAGCCCCAAAACAGCAGCCTTTTCTAGGAGCAAAGTACGCCTATTTTAATGAATCAACAACAACAACAACAACAACAACAACAACAACAACAACAACAAATAGTGAGAGAATACAGTCAAAGCATTTATTTAAGCTTACGTTTATAGCAACTGACCCGATATATGCAAACAAACAAAAAACTACTAGAAACTTACATGAGAATCACGATTCGTCAAAATGATGAAAATTAGGCATTTCCACTCAGCGAAGTTTTCTGTGTACTGCAAATGAGGAGTTCGTGACCTTCCGGAACTGGAAGCCAAAAAGTTATAACGTCGACGGCGGGAGGGAGGGTGGATGGTGGGGGGGGGGGGGGCATTTCCTACGAAAAATATCTACGAACCCAGTTTCTTTGCTTTCTAAAGCTCTTTTATGTGTGTGTGTAGCTTTGGCGATAGGTGCGTTGGTTGGAGCGGCGTCGACTGTGGCGGTTCCTGCAGGCTTAGCGGTACTAGGGTTCGGGGCTACAGGGATTGCTGCAGGCTCCGTGGCTGCTAAAGCAATGTCTCTCGCTTGGACAACACAGGTAAGATGATGGTGACGATATGATGATTATAATATTGATGACGATATTGGTATTGGTATTGATGATTGTGGTGATGGTGCTGCTGCTGCTGCTGATGATGATGATGGGAGAGCTGATCAAAGGATGATGATGGGAGAACTTATGGAAAGAGGATAATGATGATGAGTGGTGATGATGATGGAAGAACTGATGGAAGGAGGATGATGGAAGAACTGATGGAATGATGATGATGATGATGATGATGATGATGATGATGATGATGATGATGATGATGATGATGATGATGATGATAATGATGATGATGATGATGATGGGAGAACTGATGATGATGATAATGTCACTATCAGAAAGATCGGCAGCCCCTGTTACAATCAATAACTAATTCAATATAAGTGATGGATTGCCAAGCTGAGTGATTGACTGATTGATTACTACAGGTGGGAACAGGTGCGATAGCAATGGCCCAATCGGTAGGTGCTGCAGGTATCGCAACGACGACGGCGGCTGGGATCGGGTCCACTGTAAGCGCTACCATACTGCTAGTGCTGGGTTAGTATGCACAACGGGTCTTTATCTAACTGATCAGACTTACACCAAGACCTACTGACGTGGTGGTAGCAGTTGTATTAAGTAGTACTGGTGACGATGACGACGACGATGATAATGATTATGGATGATGATGATGATGATCCCAGGTTAGAAACTCGACAAGTGCAGCGATGCCACGATGGTCCGAAAATGTCGATGTGACTGCAATAGCTCAGTTGACAGAGCGACGAACTGGTGTTCCAGTGCTTGCTGGTTCGATCCTTGCGGCCCCTACATTAAAAACTGCAAACACTGGGGTCACTGTACCGCTGTTGTGTATCAGCCTGTGGCGGTTGTCATAGTGCGTAGTGGATGGTTTAGATCAACATTACAATCAGATAAGGTTGTCATACTGCGTAGTGGATGGTTTAGGTCAACATTACAATCAGATAAGGTTGTCATACTGCGTAGTGGATGGTTTAGATCAACATTACAATCAGATAAGGTTGTCATACTGCGTAGTGGGTGGTTTAGATCAACATTACAATCAGATAAGGTTGTCATACTGCGTAGTGGGTGGTTTAGATCAACATTACAATCAGATAAGGTTGTCATACTGCGTAGTGGGTGGTTTAGATCAACATTACAATCAGATAAGGTTGTCATACTGCGTAGTGGGTGGTTTAGATCAACATTACAATCAGATAAGGTTGTCATACTGCGTAGTGGGTGGTTTAGATCAACATTACAATCAGATAAGGTTGTCATACTGCGTAGTGGGTGGTTTAGATCAACATTACAATCAGATAAGGTTGTCATACTGCGTAGTGGATGGTTTAGATCAACATTACAATCAGATAAGGTTGTCATACTGCGTAGTGGATGGTTTAGGTCAACATTACAATCAGATAAGGTTGTCATACTGCGTAGTGGATGGTTTAGATCAACATTACAATCAGATAAGGTTGTCATACTGCGTAGTGGGTGGTTTAGATCAACATTACAATCAGATAAGGTTGTCATACTGCGTAGTGGGTGGTTTAGATCAACATTACAATCAGATAAGGTTGTCATACTGCGTAGTGGGTGGTTTAGATCAACATTACAATCAGATAAGATAAGATAAGATAAGATAAGATAAGATATTACTTTATTAATCCAAAAGCATGGAAATTACATTGTCTGTCAATTAAACATGTCCATTCATTCTTCTTTTACACACACATAAATATTTATACAATTATTAATGATCTTCAAACACTTGGACATATTTTCATAATGCAGATATTTCAATTAAGCAGTTTTAAAAATAAATAAATAAATAAAGAAAAAATAAAAAAATAAACTAATTAAGCTGCATGAGAGTTGTAGAGTATGTTTAGTAAGACCTACCGACTTGTTTGTTATGTGCTTGAATGGCAAGTGGTATGAATGAGTTCCTGTACCTATTTGATGTTCCCGCTGGTGCCCTAAAACGTCCACTCCTGTCTATCCGTCGAGAGTCAAATTCCAAGAAAAGTGGATGGTTACTGTCAGCCAAAATTGCAGTCAGCTTTTTTGTCACTTGTCTGCTATGTATCGTCGCCATGTCATCCTGTTCCCTCCCAATCACCCCACTAGCCCTTTTTATCTGTTTGTCCAATCTTCGTTTTTCTGTTTGTGATACGTTTCCTCCCCAACATGAGATTCCAAAAGGTTGTCATACTGCATAGTGGATGGTTTAGATCAACATTACAATCAGATAAGGTTGTCATACTGCGTAGTGGGTGGTTTAGATCAACATTACAATCAGATAAGGTTGTCATACTGCGTAGTGGGTGGTTTAGATCAACATTACAATCAGATAAGGTTGTCATACTGCGTAGTGGGTGGTTTAGATCAACATTACAATCAGATAAGGTTGTCATACTGCGTAGTGGATGGTTTAGATCAACATTACAATCAGA
>CM072517.1:72832770-72910270 GCA_036898135.1 Oncomelania hupensis
AAATCAGGTGTGCCCATTGAACTTCAGCATCCTATTGACAACAAAAACAGGGACCTTAACGTAATCCTTCACGAAATATTCTACACGGTTAAATGGTTAAATATTAGTCATGATCTAAACAACAACTGGATAATGATTAATAAAAAAAGGCACTTTATTCATGCCGGCTATTATGACTTCTGCAGACTTACTGAAGAATTGTTTAAACCTCATTCGATTGAAGCAAAAATGAACCCTGCAAACTTGATAGTAACTTTAACTTTCCATAAAAACCAGCATAAAGACATTACCAGCGTTACACTTGCGCCAAAGCTGGCAGAAATATTAGGTTTCCGTGGCAATGAATTATCTTTATCTGACAGCTCCAGCACTGTCGGCAGTTCTATAAGATTTATTGGATCAAACCCTATGAATTTGTTAATTAATAATAGATTGTTTGTGTACCTTCATCAACTGAAGACATCGGAAAACTTAGTAAACGGAACTCCTAGTACATTGCTAAGGATAATCTCAACTCAGAGAGAATCTTACTGCGATCCAGTTTCATTGAAATTTCTGCCTCAAAAACGCCACTTAAGTCAGGACTATCATACTAGTTTCTGCTTCAAAATAACTAACCAAAACAACGAAATTGTAGACTTTGAAGATCTTACAATTATTCTTGAGATAAAATAAAGTTTAATTTTAAAATACAATGTCAATCGGCCCTCAAATTCCAGTAACCTGTCCTACCATTGAACTGAAAGACTTAGCAGACACAATTGACTTTGATGCGAATGCTATTGTTGGGTCTATTTACGGTTTCGAATTTACACAAAATGGATATTATAAACGAGCGCTAGTGCCGGCAGTGCCTGAAGTGCCGCAGTGCCGCCGTCAGTATTGCCAGAAAAACCATCTATCGATCAGCTAAAGGATTTTAATGCCGGTAAAGTAGATCCCGATTTTAAGTATGCTATTACTAAACGAGAAAATATCTGGTCTTTAACACCTGTAGACACAGAATTAGATTGGCTTATTAAATTCAAGTGCGAAAGCCCTTACACTTTTATGGGACCAGACAATAAATTTAAGAAAATTATTAACGCCGGGCCTATGTTAGTTAGTCTAGTGCCGGATGAAAACAATCGGGAAAACATAGAAGTCAAAGCCTACAAAAAAAGCAACTATGTTTTACATAAGCGTGAAACCGCAGGGAAAAATGTCAGAGTTGTTCTGCAGCCTCCTTTACAGCTAGGTAGTGCAGCTATGATAGTACTGGACATAATTGCTCACAGGCCTACGCAGAGAAATTTTAATGTAATTCCGCAAGTGTCTCTAAGTTGGGTTGATTTAGATGAGGATCCCAGACGAGTTACAGTATTTATGAAGAAAAGAGAAAATGAAAATCAGTTTTCCGTATTTACTTCATCACCCAAGATAACTTTTGTCCCTGTTCCAAATCCTATTGACAGAATAGCGCAAATTAGCCTAGACAACGTAGATCTGTTAGCATTTTATTTCAGCGATCAGATATTTTCTGATAGTCAAATAGAATATTTTGCTAATAAACTAAAATCAAGTTAATTATTGTTAACCCTTTTTTTTCACACTAAAAATATGACGACAAAATTGTATCCTGCTATAGTAGAAGCAGTAGTGGATGAACAACCAATACAGCCCAGTGCTCCAACGTTAGACTTAAGTAATGTTCAAACGTTCAGGCTGGAAGAAATAAGAAAAGTTAGGACTCAAATTGAATCAGATATCCAAAAGTACTCTAGATGCAGACGAAGGTATTCCGGCGCTTATAGCGGAATAAATTACGTGTCTACTGGTCTAAATGTTATTAATGCAGCGGAAGCTGCTGCAGCGTGGGATTATTGGTGACTGGAATTGGTATACCAATTAGTATTGGATTAGGGGTTGCTGCCGGATTATCTTCAGTGATGTCAGTTCTACTTGGTGTAATTAATACTAAAGTATCTAAGAAACTAGAAAAACACGACCTCATTTCTAGCCTGGCGATAGCTAAACTTACTAGCATGAACTTAATAATTTCTAAAAGCTCTAGAAGACACTCAGATTACAGACCAAGAGTTTGTAATTATCCAGCGAGATTTTGAAGAATATAAAAAGTTGAAGCACGACATACAATCTAAATCTAGGTCTGCACCTGTTAATGTTGAAGAAATTAAAAAAAAATTAATAGAAGAAGGGAGACTACTGGGACGGAAAGAGCAGCTAGATGCTTTGAAGAAAAAGCTCGGTGCTTCAGAATAAATACAGTTAACATTTACTCAAGCCTTACGGCCCTCCTCCTTACTCGTAGTCGCAGTCGTAGTCGCAGTCGCAGTTTCTACCTGTAATTTATAGTGGCCTAGAGCGTATGCGAACTCCTTAGTTACTCTTATTCTCTTTGTGTCATTAGCGCATAATGTTTTTTTGGTCGTCACAGCAGTGGACACTACATGGTTTTTAGACTTTATAGTTGTGTTAGGGTATGGTTTAACTTCTTTTCCCATCTAAGGCTTCCAAGTAGTTTTCATGCCTGATATCTCTGTTTTTTATTGCAGCTTTTTGGGTGCCTTTTGCTTTTGAAGATTCCCCCGATTCGTGTTTAATACTGTACTGCTTAGATCGCAGTCCTGCGTATTCTTCAATAAGTTTCCCGTTCATTTCATCTTTCATCAAACCTATTTTCTTTTGGTTTGCTTTGCTGTACAAAGGGTGAGTTTCAGGGTAGTCACTAGTATCGTAATGTTGTAGTTCCGATTCTAAGTCTTTATAAATGTCTTCAGTAGGGATGTCTAGTATAAGGGAGTCTGTGTCTGTGTATAAAACTCTGGCCTCCGGGTATTTAGGTTTAAAGTAATCGTAGTAAAATTCGAACATTAGTAATTTAGAAAGGTCGAGAATAGTCATCCCCATAAACACTGGTTTGTCTAGATTAACTTGCGTGGTTTTCATGGTAACTGCATACAGGGAGTCATGAAACTCTTTGTAACCAAGGTATTGAGGTTTAGATGTTAATTTAATTGCTTGATTGGGTGATGTAATTAGCCTGACGTCTTTTCGCTTGTATGGGTTCTCCATAGTTTTACCAAAACAGCTGTTATTCAGCAGCTTAAAGAAATCTTTTTCAAACGTAGATTGCGCTTGTTTTCTGAGCTCTGTGTTTTTATTGATGTACCCGGCCAAGACATTCGTTTGTTTAAAGAATAAAAGCTTGTGAATCGCTGTGCACTTCATGCCGTGTCTGATGTAGAACTGCAGGTTTCTGTAGTGGCAGACGTAATTAGATTTATTATAGAGGTTGGGAATAAGTTTAAGTTGCTTGTCTGTACCATGCAATCTTTCTGGTGCTAATGGGTAATCATTATGTAGGTCGTGTAAAGCATTGGGATACTCTAGGTCAACTTCGACAATAAACCCTATAGTATGATCTTTAGGGTGATTTAAAATACTGTTTAACCAAGTCAAGTTTGCGGGGTTTGGATTAACAAGTAATTTGAAATCTGAAACCGGCAAAAGCTCACTCATTGCCCAACCGTATAAATTGTTGGCGTCAAAGTACATTATATAATTAGATTTCTGCGAGGGGTCATAGTGCTTCAGGTATTTATTGTTGGCTTTGCAATAATTATGAGCTGCTACGCTTATTCCTCCACGAATGCCTGACTCAATCATTGTCATCATTACCTGGTCAGTTATGAGATCAATTTTAGAACCACTAAGTTTTAAGAAAGCATCCCAACTCATTCCTGGCGAAGAAATATGAGAAGGGTCGAGGGAGTAATGATGTAAACTCGTTTCTCTGTATTTTTCAAACACATCAGCCAACAAACAGACGTCAGCTTTCAAATATATGTCGTGGTAGTCACCAAGGTTTTTACAACCGAGTGCATTCCAGACGTTGTGTGCATGTTGGTAATCGATATCACTTATGAAACTTTTATTGAGTGAAGAATAGAAGTTCTCTTTAGGGGGTAATTCTAGTTCTTCAAACACTTCCCAAGAATCCATGTATTCATAAGGATACACGCCTTTCCGAATAAGTGTAACGTCTGGAAAATATTTGCTAGTGATAGGATAGCTGGGTAAGTTCTTAATTAGTGTTTCTAAACTGGAAGACAAATGTTGAAAGCTGTCGTAAAACTTTAATTTATTCAGAGTGAAAGTTTTATATTTTTCTTCTGTCTCGGCAATACATGACACTTTGTATGCTTTCGTCACTGCCTGCATGATTAAATGGGAGTCGTAATTTCGAAGATTGTGAATGAAAATAGGGAGAGAGAAATGTTTGATTCCATATTCTAAGTTGCATTTCTGATGAGCTGCACCTCTAAATGCCCCTGTTATGTGACAATGATCTCTCACCCTTTGGGACTTTGGGTCCTTTGTGTCCTTCGGGTCAAACTCTTTATTACAAATGTGGCAATGTGTAGCTGCTTTAAAATTATGGGAGTCAGATTCAGTAAATATCATTGGCACCGGATTATCTAGCTGCAATAAACACAATTTGTATATTTTGTTCATCTCATCTAAAAACTTTCGAGCTGCGTCAGGCCCTCTGTAAATTACCGGCTCTGTATGTTGTCCGTCGGCTCTAACAACTACATACCCGAAACTGCAGACTTCGTGAAGGTGTGTGAGGAATGAATTAGGCGTACAAATCCTTGCGGGCCTTGATATTTTAAAATCAATGATTCGAAGTCGGCATAAACTATATAAGGCTGTTTGAATTGTTTGTTGATGTTTTTAAAATATACTTGAGAACCCGGCTTTGGTAACACAAGACGGGTTTGGATGTCTGTCATACTTTTGCAAATTTTACTGTGCTTGTCAGCCACTTGGAGATTAGAGACTCTAGTTAAACAGCGTCTGCACAAATATTGTTTGCCATGATGTTTTGAAGTGTGTCCTAATAATCTAGATATGTTTCGTATCAGTGTATAATGTTGCATGCTAGGATCTTGCGGGTCTGTTATTAGTAAAAGATCAACGTGGTGATTGAGGTCTGAAAACGATGGGGCATTAGGAGAGATTCGTAAAGGCATAAGTTTTGATTCAGGGTCCCAAACATATACATTGACTGTTATAGGAGAGTTTTGTGATTCAAATTTGTCAATGGCATCAAGGCTAACAGGGAAATTAATGTCTTTAAGATTTAAGTTCGTTACTTTATCTTTGTACAGTGCCACCCTTTCGGGATGTTGTTTCGACTGAATAGGATATAATTTAGCCAAAACACACCACATAAAACATTTGTCATCGGTGTTCTTAATATTCAATACAGCCTTTTTGTCAAGAATTTCTTTGGGAAGAGGGATATAAGATTTTCCTTTGATTGGATTATACTTTGCAATGTTCAGTTCTAATGATTCAAGAGTTCCTTCGGCCCACCCAGACCCTTTCAAAGTTGCACGCTCAATACTGTCTTGTAACTGATTGATTAAGATGTTGTTATAAGCATTGTCTAGGTCTGAAGATTTTAACACTTCAATTTGACTTGAAGAAATCCACACAGTCATCGTTTCATCAATACTGCCTGGTTTAATAAAAGTTATCTGTGCGTGGATTCGTATTTTAACTGGAGATTTGAAAGTAAAATTGTTGAGTACAAATTCGTAATTATTATAAACAGATTTAATAACATTTTGACTGTCAAAAATTCGAAGTTGTAATGTTTGGAAAATGTCTTTAAACAAAGGAGATTGCGAAAGACTTTTTGTGTCCGTCATTTTTATACTGATAACAAAACTTTAAATTAAAAAAAAAATTATGTAAAGAGCCAAATAAAGAGAGAGATGGACAAAGGGAAGCAACAACTACTCACACTTTTGCGAATGTATAATAGTTATTACCTCCCTTTAACGCGCATGTGTGTGTGTGTGGGGGGGGGGTGGTGGTGGTGATGGGGATGGGTGAGGGAGTGTGAGGGGATGGGTGATGGGGAGGAGGGGGGTGATGGGGAGGAGGGGGCGAGGGGGGGTGATGGGGGGGGTGGGGGGGAGTAAGGGGTGGTGGGTGAGAAGATGGGTATGAGGGGGTGGAGGGAGGGAAAAAGTCTCATGTTTGCTTGTTGCGTTTGAGTAATTGTTGTGAATGCAATTGGGATGGGGAGTGGAAAGGGGGGGGGGGGTAATAGTTCAATAGCGGAATCGCACATTGGCAACCCCTTTGTTGTTGATGAGCGAGTTGAAGACAAGTGTGAACAAGTGTGAGTCATGCTGTGGAATCTTTGGCTAAAAATAAAAAACGTCCCGCGTTCCGATATGGCCTGGTTTTTGGCCATGCCCTTCTACTGAGTCATGCAGTGGAGTCTTTGGCTAAAAATAAAAAACGTCCCGCGTTCCGATATGGCCTGGTTTTTGGCCATGCCCTTCTACAGTCTCGCCAGGTTTGGGTCTAGTAATCAATACGTTGATTCCTTTGTTGTTTTTTTTTGCTGCCGTTTTTAACCTGTTTCACCCTGTTTTTTTTACAGAATTTATTCTAAGCTCTGCCATTTTGCTCGAAATGCCTCATTTTCTGTCATAAACTGAATAATTTGTTTAGATTTGATTATGAGCTCTCTTAGTGGAATATTTAACCTGTGAAACTTAGGATAGCGACCAAAATAATGAGCCAAGTGGCGCAATTTCCCGGCATAGCTTTGAGAAATATTTAGGTTTTGTTCTAGATAGTCACCCCACTTTAATGTACGTTGTGACTTTACAAAATAAAACGCCCTCTCTAACAACAACCCATAATATAATGAATCACTAACAAAAGCAGCCTGATCATTTTTAAGCTTATCTGCTTTATTGACAAGAATGGCAGTTATTTGTTCATAGCCTAAAGTTTGATCTTGGGCTGCTTGAGAAATATCAGGCATTTCAGTCAGTGGCGGAGCATTGGGTTCAATCAATTTATCTTCAAGAAATTTATCCATGCTTCCCACAGTAAGCGTATTAGACTCAGTGTTCAAAAATGTCAAACTTTCCTTTGGACGTTTGGGTTTTTCCAAATTCGGTTCTGTGGGCAATTTAGAAAAATATTCACTCATCTGGGCATAATAATTTTTGTATTTTTGTAAAATGATGAGTTCTTCTGCAGAAAAAGATCTCAAAGGTTGAGAGTCATGCAACATATCTGATTCTTGACTAATAGTCATACTTGGCGAGACTGGTCGAACGCTTGACGATGATTCCATTTTAAAAACACAGCACTATATTCCACAGAATGATCACAAAATTGTTCACTTCTTTCTTCCTTGCCGCTCAGTCAGTTTTTAACAGATTATTTTCTTCTTTTTTTTTTTTTTTTTGATTCTGTAACAGTCGAGGTTAACACGAGTAACAGCTTTATGATTGCTGAAAGAAGAATTTCCTCAAACCAAGTATAAAGCAGACAGCGTAAATTAACACGTCTTGTCGCCAGCAAGCATTGAGCAGAAGTGTAGGCTGGCCTGGCCGGGCAAGGCGTACAGTTGCTAGGGAACGTAACTACGAAACACGCCCTGTGACGTATGTTAAACAGTAAACAGAGAAGTTTTAATTAAAAACATATGCATGCGCGTTCGTATGCATATGTGCGTGTGCATGTGTGTGTGTTTATGCATATGCATGCGTATGCAAACGTGATTGAGTGCATATGAGTGAGCGTGCATTCATAATTCTGTTTAGAAGTAACGAGCAATTAATTGAATGGCGACATACCGGAAGCGTCCATGTTGTTGCTAAGAGGAAATGACAAGGCGCTACCATTTGCATCGTCTGCTATAATGGCATTTACCACAGCTTAAAACCGAAAGTAAATAATGTTGCATCATTGCAGTAATTTTCTAACTTATTCAAGGTTTAAGAAAGTGTTACACATTAATGTTTAATGTTACAATTATAATGCAGTGTGTTGTGTATTTAATAATAAAAAGAATTAAGAAAACAGCGTGTAGGTTAAAATCAATACCGTCACCATACAACAGGCGTAGGATTCGCGTTATATATAGCTAATAACAGGTAAAGAATTCTACAGTTGTAAAAATAGGAATTTCAATTTAAATTTCATTCAAACTTAAAGACGCAATAAATACGCATATATATTAGCAAATGGGGGATTTACAGAGTGTTTTGTAATGCATTTAATTGCTATCAAAACAGCCTTATATTGTAATAAAAAGGCCTTTAGCGACTCTTTGAACATTTTGTTTTAACCAAAGACGCAAGATATACGAATGAGTATTATATTTAGCAAATGCCGGATTCCCAGAGCGCTTTGGCACGCCTTTTAAAAAGCTCATAAACAGCCATAAATTGCAGTAACTCTTTGAGCTTTTTGGTGCTCTAGGCCCATTATTGCTATCTCTCAGGCTAGCAGCAATACTATTACAGGTTACAGGCTAGCAGCAATGCTATTACAGATTACAGGCTAGCAGCAATACTATTACAGGTTACAGGCTAGCAGCAATACTAGTACAGCTTACAGGCTAGCAGCAATACTATTACAGGCTAGCAGCAATACTATTACAGGCTAGCAGCAATAATATTACAGGTTACAGGCTAGCAGCAATACTATTAAAGGTTACAGGCTAGCAGCAATACTAGTACAGGTTACAGACTAGCAGCAATACTATTACAGGTTACAGGCTAGCAGGAATACTATTACATGTTACAGGCTAGCAGCAATACTATTACAGGCTAGCAGCAATACCATTACATGTTACAGGCTAGCAGCAATACTATTACAGGTTACAGGCTAGCTGGAATACAATTACAGGTTACAGGCTAGCAGCAATACTATTACAGGTTACAGGCTAGCAGCAATACTATTACAGGTTATAAGCTAGCAGCAATATTATTACAAGCTAGCAGCAATACTTTTACAGGTTACAGGCTAGCAGCAATACTATTAAAGGTTACAGGCTAGCAGCAATACTATTACAGGCTACAGGCTAGCAGCAATACTATTACAGGTTGAAGGCTAGCAGCAATTCTATTACAGGCTAGCAGCAATACTATTACAGTTTACAGGCTAGCAGCAATACTACTATAGGTTACAGTCTAGCAGCAATACTATTACAGGTTACAGGCTAGCAGCAGTACTATTACAGGTTACAGGCTAGCTGCAATATTATTGCAGGTTACAGGCTAGCAGCAATACTATTACAGGCTAGCAGCAATATTACATGTTACAGGCTAGCAGCAATACTATTACAGGTTACAGGCTAGCAGCGTTACTATTGCAGGTTACAGGCTAGCAGCAATACTATTACAGGTTACAGGCTAGCGGCAATACTATTACAAGTTACAGGCTAGCAGCAATACTATTACAGGTTACAGGCTAGCAGCAATACTATTACAGATTACAGGCTAGCAGCAATACTATTACAGGCTAGCAGCAATACTATTACAGGTTACAGGCTATCAGCAATACTATTACAGGTTACAGGCTAGCAGCGTTACTATTGCAGGTTACAGGCTAGCAGCAATTCTATTACAGGTCACAGGCTAGCAGCAATACTATTACAGGTTACAGGCTAGCTGCAATACTATTACAGGTTACAGGCTAGCAGCAATACTATTACAGGTTACAGGCTAGCAGCAATACTATTACAGGTTACAAGCTAGCAGCAATATTATTACAAGCTAGCAGCAATACTTTTACAAGTTACAGGCTAGCAGCAATACTATTAAAGGTTACAGGCTAGCAGCAATACTATTACAGGCTACAGCCTAGCAGCAATACTATTACAGGTTGAAGGCTAGCAGCAATTCTATTACAGGCTAGCAGCAATACTATTACAGTTTACAGGCTAGCAGCAATACTGATATAGGTTAGAGTCTAGCAGCAATACTACTACAGGTTACAGGCTAGCAGCAGTACTATTACAGGTTACAAGCTAGCAGCAATATTATTGCTGGCTAGCAGCAATACTATTACAGGTTACAGGCTAGCGGCAATACTATTACAGGTTACAGGTTAGCAGCAGTACTATTACAGGTTACAGGATAGCAGCAATACTACTACAGGTTACAGTCTAGCAGCAATACTATTACAGGCTAGCAGCAATACTATTACAGGTTACACGCTAGCAGCAATACTAGTACAGGTTACAGGCTAGCAGCAATACTATTACAGGTTACAGGCTAGCAGCAATACTATTACAGGTTACAGGCTAGCAGCAATACTATTACAGGCTAGCAGCAATATTACATGTTACAGGCTAGCAGCAATACTATTACAGGTTACAGGCTAGCAGCAATACTATTACAGGTTACAGGCTAGCAGCAATACTATTACAGGTTACAGGCTAGCAGCAATACTATTACAGGTTACAGGCTAGCAGCAATACTAATACAGGCTAGCAGCAATACTATTACAGGCTAAAGGCAAGCAGCAATACCAATACAGGTTACAAGCTAGTAGCATTACTATTACAGGCTAGCAGCAATACTATTACAGGCTAGCTGCAATACTATTACAGGCTAGCAGCAATACTATTAAAGGCTAGCAGCAAAACTATTACAGGCTAGCAGCAATACTATTACAGGTTACAGGCTAGCAGCAATACTTTTACAGGTTACAGGCTAGCAGCAATACTATTACAGGTTACAGGCTAGCTGCAATACTATTACAGGTTACAGGCTAGCAGCAATACTATTACAGGTTACAGGCTAGCAGCAATACTATTACAGGTTACAGGCTAGCAGCAGTATTATTACAAGCTAGCAGCAATACTAATACAGGTTACAGGCTAGCAGCAATACTATTACAGGTTACAGGCTAGCAGCAATACTATTACAGGTTACAGGCTAGCAGCAATACTATTACAGGTTACAGTCTAGCAGCAATACTATTACAGGTTACAGGCTAGCAGCAATACTATTACAGGTTACAGGCTAGCAGCAATACTATTACAGGTTACAGGCTAGCAGCAATACTATTACAGGCTAGCAGCAATACTATTACAGGTTACAGGCTAGCAGCAATACTATTACAGGTTACAGGCTAGCAGCAATACTATCACAGATTACAGGCTAGCAGCAATATTATTAAAGCCTAGCAGCAATTCTATTACAGGTTACAAACTTAGAGCAATACTATTACAGGTTACAGGCTAGCAGCAATACTATTACAGGTTGTTTGCTAGCAGCAACACTTTTACAAGCTAGCAGCAATACTATTACAGGTTACATGCTAGCAGCAATACTATTACAGGTTGTTTGCTAGCAGCAACACTTTAACAGGCTAGCAGCAATACTATTACAGGTTACAAGCTAGCAGCAATACCAATACAGGTTACAGGCTAGCAGCAATACTATTACAGGTTACAGGCTAGCAGCAATACTATTACAGGTTACAGGCTAGAAGCAATACTATTACAGGCTAGCAGCAATACTATTACAGGTTACAGGCTAGCTGCAATACTATTACAGGTTACAGGCTAGCAGCATTACTATTACAGGTTACAGGTTAGCAGCAATACCATTACAGGTTACAGGCTAGCAGCAATACTATTACAGGTTACAGGCTAGCAGAAAAACTACTATAGGTTTCAGGCTAGCAGCATTACTATTACAGGCTAGCAGCAATACTATTACAGGTTATAGGCTAGCAGCAATACTATTACAGGTTACAGGCTAGCAGCAATACTATTACAGGTTACAGTCTAGCAGCGTTACTATTGCAGGTTACAGGCTAGCAGCAATGCTATTACAGGTTACAGGCTAACAGCAATACTTCTACAGGTTACAGGCTAGCAGCAAAACTATTACAAACTACAGGCTAGAAGCAATACTATTACAAGCTAGCAGCAATACTATTACAGGTTACAGGCTAGCAGCAATACTATTACAGGCTAGCAGCAATACTATTACAGGTTACAGGCTAGCAGCAATACTATTACAGGTTACAGGCTAGCAGCAATACTATTACAGGTTACAGGCTAGCAGCAATACTATTATAGGCTAGCAGCAATACTATTACAGGTTACAGGCTAGCAGCAATACTATTACAGAATACAGGCTAGCAGCAATACTATTACAGGTTACAGGCTAGCAGCAATACTATTACAGGTTACAGGCTAGCAGCAATACTATTACAGGTTACAGGCTAGCAGCAATACTATTACAGGTTACAGGCTAGCTGCAATACTATTACAGGTTACAGGCTAGCAGCAATACTATTACAGGTTACAGGCTAGCAGCAATACTATTACAGGTTACAGGCTAGCAGCAGTATTATTACAAGCTAGCAGCAATACTAATACAGGTTACAGGCTAGCAGCAATACTATTACAGGTTACAGGCTAGCAGCAATACTATTACAGGTTACAGGCTAGCAGCAATACTATTACAGGTTACAGTCTAGCAGCAATACTATTACAGGTTACAGGCTAGCAGCAATACTGCTACAGGTTTCAGGCTAGCAGCAATACTATTACAGGCTAGCAGCAATACTATTACAGGTCACAGGCTAGCAGCAATACTATTACAGGTTACAGGCTAGCAGCAATACTATTACAGGTTAAAGGCTTGCAGCGTTACTATTGCAGGTTACAGGCTAGCAGCAATACTATTACAGGTTACAGGCTAGCAGCAATACTATTACAGGTTACAGGCTAGCAGCAATACTATTACAGGTTACAGGCTAGCAGCAATACTATTACAGGCTAGCAGCAATATTATTACAGGTTACAGGCTAGCAGCAATACTATTACAGGTTACAGGCTAGAAGCAATACTATTACAGGTAACAGGCTAGCAGCAATACTATTACAGGTTACAGGCTAGCAGCAATACTATTACAGGTTTTAAACTAGCAGCAATATTACTACAGGTTACAGGCTAGCAGCAATATTATTACAGGCTAGCAGCAATACTATTACAGGTCACAGGCTAGCAGCAATACTATTACAGGTTACAGGCTAGCAGCAATACTATTACAGGTTACAGGCTAGCAGCGTTACTATTGCAGGTTACAGGCTAGCAGCAATACTATTACAGGTTACAGGCTAGCAGCAATACTATTACAAGTTACAGGCTAGCAGCAATACTATTACAGGTTACAGGCTAGCAGCAATACTATTACAGGCTAGCAGCAATACTATTACAGGTTACAGGCTAGCAGCAATACTATTACAGGTTACAGGCTAGCAGCAATACTATCACAGATTACAGGCTAGCAGCAATATTATTAAAGCCTAGCAGCAATTCTATTACAGGTTACAAACTAAGAGCAATACTATTACAGGTTACAGGCTAGCAGCAATACTATTACAGGTTGTTTGCTAGCAGCAACACTTTTACAGGCTAGCAGCAATACTATTACAGGTTACAGGCTAGCAGCAATACTATTACAGGTTGTTTGCTAGCAGCAACACTTTAACAGGCTAGCAGCAATACTATTACAGGTTACAAGCTAGCAGCAATACCAATACAGGTTACAGGCTAGCAGCAATACTATTACAGGTTACAGGCTAGCAGCAATACTATTACAGGTTACAGGCTAGCAGCAATACTATTACAGGCTAGCAGCAATACTATTACAGGTTACAGGCTAGCTGCAATACTATTACAGGTTACAGGCTAGCAGCATTACTATTACAGGTTACAGGTTAGCAGCAATACCATTACAGGTTACAGGCTAGCAGCAATACTATTACAGGTTACAGGCTAGCAGAAAAACTACTATAGGTTTCAGGCTAGCAGCATTACTATTACAGGCTAGCAGCAATACTATTACAGGTTATAGGCTAGCAGCAATACTATTACAGGTTACAGGCTAGCAGCAATACTATTACAGGTTACAGTCTAGCAGCGTTACTATTGCAGGTTACAGGCTAGCAGCAATGCTATTACAGGTTACAGGCTAACAGCAATACTTCTACAGGTTACAGGCTAGCAGCAAAACTATTACAAACTACAGGCTAGAAGCAATACTATTACAAGCTAGCAGCAATACTATTACAGGTTACAGGCTAGCAGCAATACTATTACAGGCTAGCAGCAATACTATTACAGGTTACAGGCTAGCAGCAATACTATTACAGGTTACAGGCTAGCAGCAATACTATTACAGGTTACAGGCTAGCAGCAATACTATTACAGGCTAGCAGCAATACTATTACAGGTTACAGGCTAGCAGCAATACTATTACAGAATACAGGCTAGCAGCAATACTATTACAGGTTACAGGCTAGCAGCAATACTATTACAGGTTACAGGCTAGCAGCAATACTATTACAGATTACAGGCTAGCAGCAATACTATTACAAGTTACAGGCTAGCAGCAATACTACTACAGGTTACAGGCTATCAGCAATACTATTACAGGCTAGCAGCAATACTATTACAGGCTACAGGCTAGCAGCAATACTATTACAGGTTACAGTCTAGCAGCAATACTATTACAGGTTACAGGCTAGCAGCAATACTATTACAGGCTACAGGCTAGCAGCAGTACTATTACAGGCTACAGGCTAGCAGCAATACTATTACAGGCTAGCAGCAATACTATTACAGGCTAGCAGCAATAATATTACAGGTTACAGGCTAGCAGCAATACTATTACAGATTACAGGCTAGCAGCAATACTATTACAGGTTACAGGCTAGCAGCAATACTAGTACAGCTAACAGGCTAGCAGCAATACTATTACAGGCTAGCAGCAATACTATTACAGGCTAGCAGCAATAATATTACAGGTTACAGGCTAGCAGCAATACTATTACAGGTTACAGGCTAGCAGCAATACTAGTACAGGTTACAGACTAGCAGCAATACTATTACAGGTTACAGGCTAGCAGGAATACTATTACATGTTACAGGCTAGCAGCAATACTATTACAGGCTAGCAGCAATACCATTACAGGTTACAGGCTAGCATCAATACTATTACAGATTACAGGCTAGCTGCAATACAATTACAGGTTACAGGCTAGCAGCAATACTATTACAGGTTACAGGCTAGCAGCAATACTATTACAGGTTATAAGCTAGCAGCAATATTATTACAAGCTAGCAGCAATACTATTACAGGTTACAGGCTAGCAGCAATACTATTAAAGGTTACAGGCTAGCAGCAATACTATTACAGGCTACAGGCTAGCAGCAATACTATTACAGGTTGAAGGCTAGCAGCAATTCTATTACAGGCTAGCAGCAATACTATTACAATTTACAGTCTAGCAGCAATACTACTATAGGTTACAGTCTAGCAGCAATACTATTACAGGTTACAGGCTAGCAGCAGTACTATTACAGGTAACAGGCTAGCAGCAATATTATTGCAGGTTACAGGCTAGCAGCAATACTATTACACCTGTAATAGTATTGCTGCTAGCCTGTAATAATATTGCTGCTAGCCTGTAACCTGTAGTAATATTGCTGCTAGTTTAAAACCTGTAATAGTATTGCTGCTAGCGCGTAACCTGTAATAGTATTGCTGCTAGCCTGTAACCTGTAATATTATTGCTTCTAGCCTATAACCTGTAATAGTATTGCTGCTAGCCTGTAACCTGTATTATTATAGCTGCTAGCTTGTAACAGTATTGCTGCTAGCCTCTAACCTGTAATAGTATTGCTGCTAGCCTGTAACCTGTAATAGTATTGCTGCTAGCCTGTAACCTGTTTTAGTATTGCTGCTAGCCTGTAACCTGCAATAGTAACGCTGCTAGCCTTTAACCTGTAATAGTATAGCTGCTAGCCTGTAACCTGTAATAGTATTGCTGCTAGCCTGTGACCTGTAATAGTATTGCTGCTAGCCTGTAATAGTAATGCTGCTAGCCTGTAACCTGTAGCAGTATTGCTGCTAGCCTGTAACCTGTAATAGTATTGCTGCTAGCCTGTAACCTGTATTAGTATTGCTGCTAGCTTGTAATAATACTGCTGCTAGCCTGTAACCTGTAATAGTATTGCTGCTAGCCTGTAACCTGTAATAGTATTGCTGCTAGCCTGTAACCTGTAATAGTTTTGCAGCTAGCCTGTAACCTGTAATAGTATTGCTGCTAGCCTGTAACCTGTAATAGTATTGCTGCTAGCCTGTAATAGTATTGCTGCTAGCCTTTAATAGTATTGCTGCTAGCCTGTAATAGTATTGCAGCTAGCCTGTAATAGTATTGCTGCTAGCCTGTAATAGTAATGCTACTAGCTTGTAACCTGTATTGGTATTGCTGCTTGCCTGTAGCCTGTAATAGTATTGCTGCTAGCCTGTAATAGTAATGCTACTAGCTTGTAACCTGTATTGGTATTGCTGCTAGCCTGTGACCTGTAATAGTATTGCTGCTAGCCTGTAAAAGTTTTGCTGCTAGCCTGTAACCTGTACTAGTATTGCTGCTAGCGTGTAACCTGCAATATTAACGCTGCTAGCCTGTAACCTGTAATAGTATTGCTGCTAGGCTGTAACCTGTAGTAGTATTGCTGCTATCCTGTAACCTGTAATAGTATTGCTGCTAACCTGTAACCTGTAATAGTATTGCTGCTAGCCTGTAACCTGTAATAGTATTGCTGCTAGCAGCAATACTATTACAGGTTACAGGCTAGCAGCAATACTATTACAGGTTAAAGGCTAGCAGCGTTACTATTGCAGGTTACAGGCTAGCAGCAATACTATTACAGGTTACAGTCTAGCAGCAATACTATTACAGGTCACAGGCTAGCAGCAATACTATTACAGGTTTTAAACTAGCAGCAATATTACTACAGGTTACAGGCTAGCAGCAATATTATTACAGGCTAGCAGCAATACTATTACAGGTCACAGGCTAGCAGCAATACTATTACAGGTTACAGGCTAGCAGCAATACTGCTACAGGTTTCAGGCTAGCAGCAATACTATTACAGGCTAGCAGCAATACTATTACAGGTCACAGGCTAGCAGCAATACTATTACAGGTTACAGGCTAGCAGCAATACTATTACAGGTTACAGGCTAGCAGCAATACTATTACAGGTTACAGGCTAGCAGCAATACTATTACAGGCTAGCAGCAATAATATTACAGGTTACAGGCTAGCAGCAATACTATTACAGGTTACAGGCTAGAAGCAATACTATTACAGGTAACAGGCTAGCAGCAATACTATTACAGGTTACAGGCTAGCAGCAATACTATTACAGGTTTTAAACTAGCAGCAATATTACTACAGGTTACAGGCTAGCAGCAATATTATTACAGGCTAGCAGCAATACTATTACAGGTCACAGGCTAGCAGCAATACTATTACAGGTTACAGGCTAGCAGCAATACTATTACAGGTTACAGGCTAGCAGCGTTACTATTGCAGGTTACAGGCTAGCAGCAATACTATTACAGGTTACAGGCTAGCAGCAATACTATTACAAGTTACAGGCTAGCAGCAATACTATTACAGGTTACAGGCTAGCAGCAATACTATTACAGGTTACAGGCTAGCAGCAATACTATTACAGGCTAGCAGCAATACTATTACAGGTTACAGGCTAGCAGCAATACTATTACAGGTTACAGGCTAGCAGCAATACTATCACAGATTACAGGCTAGCAGCAATATTATTAAAGCCTAGCAGCAATACTATTACAGGTTACAAACTAAGAGCAATACTATTACAGGTTACAGGCTAGCAGCAATACTATTACAGGTTGTTTGCTAGCAGCAACACTTTTGCAGGCTAGCAGCAATACTATTACAGGTTGTTTGCTAGAAGCAACACTTTTACAGTCTAGCAGCAATACTATTACAGGTTACAAGCTAGCAGCAATACCAATACAGGTTACAGGCTAGCAGCAATACTATTACAGGTTACAGGCTAGCAGCAATACTATTACAGGTTACAGGCTAGCAGCAATACTATTACAGGCTAGCAGCAATACTATTACAGGTTACAGGCTAGCAGCAATACTATTACAGGTTACAGGCTAGCAGCATTACTATTACAGGTTACAGGTTAGCAGCAATACCATTACAGGTTACAGGCTAGCAGCAATACTATTACAGGTTACAGGCTAGCAGAAAAACTACTATAGGTTTCAGGCTAGCAGCATTACTATTACAGGCTAGCAGCAATACTATTACAGGTTATAGGCTAGCAGCAATACTATTACAGGTTACAGGCTAGCAGCAATACTATTACAGGTTACAGTCTAGCAGCGTTACTATTGCAGGTTACAGGCTAGCAGCAATGCTATTACAGGTTACAGGCTAACAGCAATACTTCTACAGGTTACAGGCTAGCAGCAAAACTATTACAAACTACAGGCTAGCAGCAATACTATTACAAGCTAGCAGCAATACTATTACAGGTTACAGGCTAGCAGCAATACTATTACAGGCTAACAGCAATACTATTACAGGTTACAGGCTAGCAGCAATACTATTACAGGTTACAGGCTAGCAGCAATACTATTACAGGTTACATGCTAGCAGCAATACTATTACAGGCTAGCAGCAATACTATTACAGGTTACAGGCTAGCAGCAATACTATTACAGAATACAGGCTAGCAGCAATACTATTACAGGTTACAGGCTAGCAGCAATACTATTACAGGTTACAGGCTAGCAGCAATACTATTACAGATTACAGGCTAGCAGCAATACTATTACAAGTTACAGGCTAGCAGCAATACTACTACAGGTTACAGGCTATCAGCAATACTATTACAGGCTAGCAGCAATACTATTACAGGCTACAGGCAAGCAGCAATACTATTACAGGTTACAGGCTAGCAGCAATACTATTAAAGGTTACAGGCTAGCAGCAATACTATTACAGGCTACAGGCTAGCAGCAAAACTATTACAGGTTGAAGGCTAGCAGCAATTCTATTACAGGCTAGCAGCAATACTATTACAGTTTACAGGCTAGCAGCAATACTACTATAGGTTACAGTCTAGCAGCAATACTATTACAGGTTACAGGCTAGCAGCAGTACTATTACAGGTTAGAGGCTAGCAGCAATATTATTGCAGGCTAGCAGCAATACTATTACAGGTTACAGGCTAGCAGCAATACTATTACAGGTTACAGGTTAGCAGCAATACTATTACAGGTTACAGGATAGCAGCAATACTACTACAGGTTACAGCCTAGCAGCAATACTATTACAGGTTACAGGCTAGCAGCGTTACTATTGCAGGTTACACGCTAGCAGCAATACTAGTACAGGTTACAGGCTAGCAGCAAAACTTTTACAGGCTAGCAGCAATACTATTACAGGTCACAGGCTAGCAGCAATACCAATACAGGTTACAAGCTAGTAGCATTACTATTACAGGCTAGCAGCAATACTATTACAGGCTACAGGCAAGCAGCAATACCAATACAGGTTACAAGCTAGTAGCATTACTATTACAGGCTAGCAGCAATACTATTACAGGCTAGCTGCAATACTATTACAGGCTAGCAGCAATACTATTAAAGGCTAGCAGCAATACTATTACAGGCTAGCAGCAATACTATTACAGGTTACAGGCTAGCAGCAATACTTTTACAGGTTACAGGCTAGCAGCAATACTATTACAGGTTACAGGCTAGCTGCAATACTATTACAGGTTACAGGCTAGCAGCAATACTATTACAGGTTACAGGCTAGCAGCAATACTATTACAGGTTACAGGCTAGCAGCAGTATTATTACAAGCTAGCAGCAATACTAATACAGGTTACAGGCTAGCAGCAATACTATTACAGGTTACAGGATAGCAGCAATACTATTACAGGTTACAGGCTAGCAGCAATACTTTTACAGGTTACTGTCTAGCAGCAATACTATTACAGGTTACAGGCTAGCAGCAATACTGCTACAGGTTACAGGCTAGCAGCAATACTATTACAGGCTAGCAGCAATACTATTACAGGTCACAGGCTAGCAGCAATACTATTACAGGTTACAGGCTAGCAGCTATACTATTACAGGTTAAAGGCTAGCAGCGTTACTATTGCAGGTTACAGGCTAGCAGCAATACTATTACAGGTTACAGGCTAGCAGCAATACTATTACAGGTTACAGGCTAGCAGCAATACTATTACAGGTTAGAGGCTAGCAGCAATACTATTACAAGCTAGCAGCAATAATATTACAGGTTACAGGCTAGCAGCAATACTATTACAGGTTATAGGCTAGAAGCAATAATATTACAGGTTACAGGCTAGCAGCAATACTATTACAGGTTACAGGCTAGCAGCAATACTATTACAGGTTTTAAACTAGCAGCAATATTACTACAGGTTACAGGCTAGCAGCAATATTATTACAGGCTAGCAGCAATACTATTACAGGTCACAGGCTAGCAGCAATACTATTACAGGTTACAGGCTAGCAGCAATACTATTACAGGTTAAAGGCTAGCAGCGTTACTATTGCAGGTTACAGGCTAGCAGCAATACTATTACAGGTTACAGTCTAGCAGCAATACTATTACAGGTCACAGGCTAGCAGCAATACTATTACAGGTTACAGTCTAGCAGCAATACTATTACAGGTTACAGGCTAGCAGCAATACTGCTACAGGTTTCAGGCTAGCAGCAATACTATTACAGGCTAGCAGCAATACTATTACAGGTCACAGGCTAGCAGCAATACTATTACAGGTTACAGGCTAGCAGCAATACTATTACAGGTTACAGGCTAGCAGCAATACTATTACAGGTTACAGGCTAGCAGCAATACTATTACAGGCTAGCAGCAATAATATTACAGGTTACAGGCTAGCAGCAATACTATTACAGGTTACAGGCTAGAAGCAATACTATTACAGGTAACAGGCTAGCAGCAATACTATTACAGGTTACAGGCTAGCAGCAATACTATTACATGTTTTAAACTAGCAGCAATATTACTACAGGTTACAGGCTAGCAGCAATATTATTACAGGCTAGCAGCAATACTATTACAGGTCACAGGCTAGCAGCAATACTATTACAGGTTACAGGCTAGCAGCAATACTATTACAGGTTACAGGCTAGCAGCGTTACTATTGCAGGTTACAGGCTAGCAGCAATACTATTACAGGTTACAGGCTAGCAGCAATACTATTACAAGTTACAGGCTAGCAGCAATACTATTACAGGTTACAGGCTAGCAGCAATACTATTACAGGTTACAGGCTAGCAGCAATACTATTACAGGCTAGCAGCAATACTATTACAGGTTACAGGCTAGCAGCAATACTATTACAGGTTACAGGCTAGCAGCAATACTATCACAGATTACAGGCTAGCAGCAATATTATTAAAGCCTAGCAGCAATACTATTACAGGTTACAAACTAAGAGCAATACTATTACAGGTTACAGGCTAGCAGCAATACTATTACAGGTTGTTTGCTAGCAGCAACACTTTTGCAGGCTAGCAGCAATACTATTACAGGTTACAGGCTAGCAGCAATACTATTACAGGTTGTTTGCTAGCAGCAACACTTTAACAAGCTAGCAGCAATACTATTACAGGTTACAAGCTAGCAGCAATACCAATACAGGTTACAGGCTAGCAGCAATACTATTACAGGTTACAGGCTAGCAGCAATACTATTACAGGTTACAGGCTAGCAGCAATACTATTACAGGCTAGCAGCAATACTATTACAGGTTACAGGCTAGCAGCAATACTATTACAGGTTACAGGCTAGCAGCATTACTATTACAGGTTACAGGTTAGCAGCAATACCATTACAGGTTACAGGCTAGCAGCAATACTATTACAGGTTACAGGCTAGCAGAAAAACTACTATAGGTTTCAGGCTAGCAGCATTACTATTACAGGCTAGCAGCAATACTATTACAGGTTATAGGCTAGCAGCAATACTATTACAGGTTACAGGCTAGCAGCAATACTATTACAGGTTACAGTCTAGCAGCGTTACTATTGCAGGTTACAGGCTAGCAGCAATGCTATTACAGGTTACAGGCTAACAGCAATACTTCTACAGGTTACAGGCTAGCAGCAAAACTATTACAAACTACAGGCTAGCAGCAATACTATTACAAGCTAGCAGCAATACTATTACAGGTTACAGGCTAGCAGCAATACTATTACAGGCTAGCAGCAATACTATTACAGGTTACAGGCTAGCAGCAATACTATTACAGGTTACAGGCTAGCAGCAATACTATTACAGGTTACAGGCTAGCAGCAATACTATTACAGGCTAGCAGCAATACTATTACAGGTTACAGGCTAGCAGCAATACTATTACAGAATACAGGCTAGCAGCAATACTATTACAGGTTACAGGCTAGCAGCAATACTATTACAGGTTACAGGCTAGCAGCAATACTATTACAGATTACAGGCTAGCAGCAATACTATTACAAGTTACAGGCTAGCAGCAATACTACTACAGGTTACAGGCTATCAGCAATACTATTACAGGCTAGCAGCAATACTATTACAGGCTACAGGCTAGCAGCAATACTATTACAGGTTACAGACTAGCAGCAATACTATTACAGGTTACAGGCTAGCAGCAATACTATTACAGGCTACAGGCTAGCAGCAGTACTATTACAGGCTACAGGCTAGCAGCAATACTATTACAGGCTAGCAGCAATACTATTACAGGCTAGCAGCAATACTATTACAGGTTACAGGCTAGCAGCAATACTATTACAGATTACAGGCTAGCAGCAATACTATTACAGGTTACAGGCTAGCAGCAATACTAGTACAGCTTACAGGCTAGCAGCAATACTATTACAGGCTAGCAGCAATACTATTACAGGCTAGCAGCAATAATATTACAGGTTACAGGCTAGCAGCAATACTATTACAGGTTACAGGCTAGCAGCAATACTAGTACAGGTTACAGACTAGCAGCAATACTATTACAGGTTACAGGCTAGCAGGAATACTATTACATGTTACAGGCTAGCAGCAATACTATTACAGGCTAGCAGCAATACCATTACAGGTTACAGGCTAGCAGCAATACTATTACAGGTTACAGGCTAGCTGCAATACAATTACAGGTTACAGGCTAGCAGCAATACTATTACAGGTTACAGGCTAGCAGCAATACTATTACAGGTTATAAGCTAGCAGCAATATTATTACAAGCTAGCAGCAATACTTTTACAGGTTACAGGCTAGCAGCAATACTATTAAAGGTTACAGGCTAGCAGCAATACTATTACAGGCTACAGGCTAGCAGCAATACTATTACAGGTTGAAGGCTAGCAGCAATTCTATTACAGGCTAGCAGCAATACTATTACAGTTTACAGGCTAGCAGCAATACTACTATAGGTTACAGTCTAGCAGCAATACTATTACAGGTTACAGGCTAGCAGCAGTACTATTACAGGTTACAGGCTAGCAGCAATATTATTGCAGGTTACAGGCTAGCAGCAATACTATTACAGGCTAGCAGCAATATTACATGTTACAGGCTAGCAGCAATACTATTACAGGTTACAGGCTAGCAGCAATACTATTACAGGTTACAGGCTAGCAGCAATACTATTACAGGTTACAGGCTAGCAGCAATACTATTACAGGTTACAGGCTAGCAGCAATACTATTACAGGCTAGCAGCAACACTATTACAGGTTACAGGCTAGCAGCAATACTATTACAGGTTACAGGCTAGCTGCAATACTATTACAGGTTACAGGCTAGCAGCAATACTATTACAGGTTCTGAGAGAGGGGAGAGGCTGAGGGATGCTGAGTGAGGCCGAGGGAGGCTGAGGGTCGCTGAGGGAGGCTGAGAGAGGGGCTGAGGGAGGCTGAGGGAGGCCGAGGGAGGCTGAGAGATGGGAGAGGCTGAGGGAGGCTGAGGGAGGCTGAGGGAGGCTGATGGAGGCTGACAGAGGGGCTGGGGGAGGCTAAGGTAGGCTGAGAGAGGGGAGCGAGGCTGAGAGAGGGGCTGAGGGAGGCTGAGGGAGGCTGAGGGAGGCTGAGAGAGAGGCTGAGGGAGGCTGAGAGGGGAGAGAGGCTGAGGGAGGCTGAGGGAGGCTGAGAGAGGGACTGAGGGAGGCTGAGGGAGGCCGAGGGAGGCTGAGAGAGGGGAGAGGCTGAGGGATGCTGAGGGAGGCCGAGGGAGGCTGAGGGTCGCTGAGGGAGGCTGAGAGAGGGGCTGAGGGAGGCTGAGGGAGGCCGAGGGAGGCTGAGAGATGGGAGAGGCTGAGGGAGGCTGAGGGAGGCTGAGGGAGGCTGAGAGAAGGGCTGGGGGAGGCTAAGGGAGGCTGAGAAAAAGGGGCTAAGGGAGGCTGAGGGAGGCCGAGGGAGGCTGAGTGAGGCTGAAGGAGGCTGAGAGAGGGGCTGAGGGAGAATGAGGGAGGCTGAGGGAGGCTGAGGGAGGCTGATAGAGGGAAGAGGCTGAGGGAGGCTGAGGGAGGCTGAGAGAGGGGCTGGGGGAGGATAAGGCAGGCTGAGAGAGGGGAGGGAGGCTGAGGGAGGCTGAGGGAGGCCGAGGGAGGCCGAGGGAGGCTGAGGGAGGCTGAGGGAGGCTAAGAGAGGGGCTGAGGAAGGCTGAGAGAGGGGCTGATGGAGGCTGAGGGAGGCTGAGAGGGGAGAGAGGCTGAGGGAGGCTGAGGGAGGCTGAGAGAGGGGAGAGAGGCTGAGGAAGGCTGAGAGAGGGGCTGAAGGAGGCTGAGGGAGGCCGAGGGAGGCCGAGGGAGGCTGAGGGAGGCTGTGAGAGGGAGGAGAGGGGCTGAGGGAGGCTGAGGGAGGCTGAGAGAGGGGCTGGGAGAGGCTAAGGTAGGCTGAGAGAGGGGAGGGAGGCTGAGGGAGGGGCTGAGGGAGGCTGAGTGAGGCTGAGAGAGGGGCTGAGGGAGGCTGAGAGGGGAGAGAGGCTGAGACAGGCTAAGGGAGGCTGACAGAGGGGCTGAGGGAGGCTGAGGGAGGCCGAGGGAGGCTGAGAGAGGGGAGAGGCTGAGAGAGGCTGAGGGAGGCCTAGGGAGGCTGAGGTTCGCTGAGGGAGGCTGAGAGAGGGGCTGAGGGAGGCCAAGGAGGCTGAGAGAGAGGAGAGGCTGAGGGAGGCTGAGGGAGGGGCTGGGGGAGGCTAAGGGAGGCTGAGAGATGGGAGGGAGGCTCGGGGAGGCTGAGGGAGGCCGAGGGAGGCCGAGGGAGTCTGAATGAGGCTGAGGGAGGCTGAGAGAGCGGCTGAGAGAGGCTGAGGGAGGCTGAGAGAGGGGAGAGGTTGAGGGAGGCTGAGGGAGGCTGAAAGAGGGGCTGGGGGAGGCTAAGTGAGGCTGAGGAGGGGAGGGAGGCTGAGGGAGGCTGAGGGAGGCCGAGGTAGGCTGATGTAGGCTGAGGGAGGCTGAGAGAGGGGCTGAAGGAGGCTGAGAGGGGCTGAGGAAGGCTGAAAGAGGGGCTGATGGAGGCTGAGGGAGGCTGAGAGGGGAGAGAGGCTGAGGGAGGCTGAGGGAGGCTGAGAGAGGGGAAAGAGGCTGAGGAAGGCTGAGAGAGGGGCTGAAGGAGGCTGAGGGAGGCCGAGGGAGGCTGAGGGAGGCTGTGAGAGGGAGGAGAGGGGCTGAGGGAGGCTGAGGGAGGCTGAGAGAGGGGAGAGGCTGAGAGAGGCTGAGGGAGGCCTAGGGAGGCTGAGGGTCGCTGAGGAAGGCTGAGAGAGGGGCTGAGGGAGGCCAAGGAGGCTGAGAGAGAGGAGAGGCTGAGGGAGGCTGAGGGAGGCTGAGAGAGGCTGAGAGAGGGGCTGGGGGAGGCTAAGGGAGGCTGAGAGAGGGGAGGGAGGCTAGGGGAGGCTGAGGGAGGCCGAGGGAGGCCGAGGGAGTCTGAATGAGGCTGATGGAGGCTGAGAGAGCGGCTGAGGGAGGCTGAGAGAGGGGAGAGGCTGAGGGAGGCTGAGGGAGGCTGAGAGAGGGGCTGGGGGAGGCTAAGTGAGGCTGAGAGAGGGGAGGGAGGCTGAGGGAGGCTGAGGGAGCCCGAGGGAGGCTGATGGAGGCTGAAAGAGGCTGAGAGAGGGGCTGCGGGAGGCTGAGGGAGGCTGAGAGAGTGGCTGAGGGAGGCTGAGGGAGGCTGAGAGGGGAGAGAGGCTGAGGGAGGCTGAGGGAGGCTGAGAGAGGGGAGAGAGGCTAAGGAAGGCTGAGAGAGGGGCTGAGGGAGGCTGAGGGAGGCCGAGGGAGGCTGAGGGAGGCTGTGAGAGGGAGGAGAGGGGCTGAGGGAGGCTGAGGGAGGCTGAGAGGGGAGGCTGGGGGACGCTGAGGGAGGCTGAGAGAGGGGCTGAGGGAGGCTGAGGGAGGCAGAGAGGGGAGAGGCTGAGGGAGGCTGAGGGAGGCTGAGAGAGGGGCTGGGGGAGGCTAAGTGAGGCTGAGAGAGGGGAGGGAGGCTGAGGGAGGCTGAGGGAGGCCGAGGGAGGCCGAGGGAGGCTGATGGAGGCTGAGGGAGGCTGAGAGAGGGGCTGAGTGAGGCTGAGGGAGGCTGAGAGAGGGGCTGAGGGAGGCTGAGGGAGGCTGAGAGAGGGGTTGAGGGAGGCTGAGGGAGGCTGAGGGAGGCTGAGAGAGGGGAGAGGCTGAGGGAGGCTGAGGGAGGCTGAGAGAGGGGCTGGGGGAGGCTAAGTGAGGCTGAGAGAGGGGAGGGAGGCTGAGGGAGGCTGAGGGAGGCCGAGGGAGGCCGAGGGAGGCTGATGGAGGCTGAGGGAAGCTGAGAGAGGGGCTGAGGGAGGCTGAGGGAGGCTGAGGGATGCTGAGAGGGCAGAGAGGCTGAGGGAGGCTGAGGGAGGCTGAGAGAGGCGAGAGAGGCTGAGGAAGGCTGAGAGAGGGGCTGAGGTAGGCTGAGGGAGGCCGAGGGAGACTGAGGGACGCTGAGGGAGGCTGAGAGAGGGGCTGAGGGAGGCTGAGGGGGAGAGGCTGAGGGAGGCTGAGGGAGGCTGAGAGAGGGGCTGAGGGAGGCTGAGGGAGGCCGAGGTAGGCTGAGAGAGGGGCTGAGGAAGGCTGAGGGAGGCTGAGGGAGGCTGAGAGGGGAGAGAGGCTGAGAGAGGCTGAGGGAGGCTGAGGGAGGGGCTGAGGGAGGCTGAGGGAGGCTGAGGGAGGCCGAGGGAGGCTGAGTGAGGCTGAAGGAGGCTGAGAGAGGGGCTGAGGGAGGCTGAGGGAGGCTGAGGGAGGCTGATAGAGGGAAGAGGCTGAGGGAGGCTGAGGGAGGCTGAGAGAGGGGCTGGGGGAGGATAAGGCAGGCTGAGAGAGGGGAGGGAGGCTGAGGGAGGCTGAGGGAGGCCGAGGGAGGCCGAGGGAGGCTGAGGGAGGCTGAGGGAGGCTAAGAGAGGGGCTGAGGAAGGCTGAGAGGGGAGAGAGGCTGAGGGAGGCTGAGGGAGGCTGAGAGAGGGGAGAGGCTGGGAGAGGCTGAGGGAGGCCTAGGGAGGCTGAGGGTCGCTGAGGGAGGCTGAGAGAGGGGCTGAGGGAGGCCAAGGAGGCTGAGAGAGAGTAGAGGCTGAGGGAGGCTGAGGGAGGCTGAGAGAGGCTGAGAGAGGGGCTGGGGGAGGCTAAGGGAGGCTGAGAGAGGGGAGGGAGGCTAGGGGAGGCTGAGGGAGGCCGAGGGAGGCCGAGGGAGTCTGAATGAGGCTGAGGGAGGCTGCGAGAGCGGCTGAGGGAGGCTAAGGGAGGCTGAGAGAGGGGAAAGGCTGAGGGAGGCTGAGGGAGGCTGAGAGAGGGGCTGGGGGAGGCTAAGTGAGGCTGAGAGAGGGGAGGGAGGCTGAGGGAGGCTGAGGGAGGCCGAGGGAGGCTGATGGAGGCTGAAAGAGGCTGAGAGAGGGGCTGAGGGAGGCTGAGGGAGGCTGAGAGAGTGGCTGAGGGAGGCTGAGGGAGGCTGAGAGGGAAGAGAGGCTGAGGGAGGCTGAGGGAGGCTGAGAGAGGGGAGAGAGGCTGAGGAAGGCTGAGAGAGGGGCTGAGGGAGGCTGAGGGAGGCCGAGGGAGGCTGAGAGATTTAAGAGGCTGAAAGAGGCTGAGGGAGGCTGAGAGAGGGGCTGTGGGAGGCTAAGGGAGGCTGAGAGAGGGGAGAGAGGCTGAGGGAGGCTGAGGGAGGCTGAGAGAGGGGAGAGAGGCTGAGGGAGGCTGAGATAGGGGCTGAAAGAGGCTGAGGGAGGCTGATGGAGGCCGAGGGAGGCTAAGGAAGGCTGAGAGAGGGGCTGAGGGAGGCTGAGGGAGGTTGAGAAAGGGGAGAGAGGCCGAGGGAGGCTGAGGGAGGCTGAGAGAGGGGCTGAGGGAGGATGAGGGAGGCTGAGAGAGGGGAGAGAGGCTGAGGGAGGCTGAGAGGAGAGGCTGAGGGAGGCTGAGAGAGGGGCTGAGGGAGGCTGAGGGAGGATGAGGGAGGCTAAGAGAGGGGAGAGAGGTTGAGGGAGGCTGAGAGAGAGGCTGAGGGAGGCCGAGGGAGGCTGAGAGAGAGGCTGAGGGAGGCTGAGGGAGGCCGAGGGAGGCTAAGAAAGGGGCTGAGGGAGGCTGAGGGAGGCCGAGGGAGGCTGAGAGAGGGGCTGAGGGAGGCTGAGAGAGGCTGAGGGAGAGAGACTGAGGGAAGCTGAGGGAGGCCGAATGAGGCTGAGGGAGGCTGAGGGAGGCTGAGAAAGGGGCTAAGGGAGGCTGAGGGAGGCCGAGGGAGGCTGAGAGAGGGTCTGAGGGAGGCTGAGGGAGGCCGAGTGAGGCTGAGAGAGGGGCTGAGGGAGGCTGAGGGAGGCTGAGGGAGAGAGGCTGAGGGAGGCTGAGGGAGGCCGAGGGCTACAGAGGGAGGCTGATGGAGGCTGGGAGAGGGGCTGAGGGAGGCTAAGGGAGGCCGAGGGAGGCTGAGAGAAGGGAGAGGCTGAGGGAGGCTGAGGGAGGCTGAGGGAGGCTGAGGGAGGGGCTGGGGGAGGCTAAGGGAGGCTGAGAGAGGGGCTGAAAGAGGCTGAAAGGGGAGAGAGGCTGAGGGAGGCTTAGGGAGGCTGAGAGGAGAGAGAGGCTGAGGGAGGCTGAGGGAGGCTGAGAGAGGGGAGAAAGGCTGAGGGAGGCTGAGTGAGGGGCTGAGGGAGGCTGAGGGAGGACGAGGGAGGCTGAGAGAGGGTCTGAGGGACGCTGAGGGAGACAGGCTGAGGGAGGCTGAGGGAGGCCGACAGAGGCTGAGGGAGGCCGAGGGAGGCTGAGGGAGGCTGAGGGAGGCTGAGAGAAGTGCTGAGGGAGGCTGAGGGAGGATGAGGGAGGCTAAGAGAGGGGAGAGAGGCGAAGGAGGCTGAGAGAGAGGCTGAGGGAGGCCGAGGGAGGCTGAAAGAGGCTGAAAGGAGGCTGAGGGAGGCTTAGGGAGGCTGAGAGGGGAGAGAGGCTGAGGGAGGCTGAGGGAGGCTGAGAGAGGGGAGAGAGGCTGTGGGAGGCTGAGAGAGGGGCTGAGGGACGCTGATGGAGACAGGCTGAGGGAGGCTGAGGGAGGCCGAGGGAGGCTGAGGGAGGCCGAGTGAGGCTGAGGGAGGCTGAGAGAGGGGCTGAGGGAGGCTGAGAGGGGAGAGAGGCTGAGGGAGGCTGAGAGAGGCTGGGAGAAAGGCTGAGGGAGGCTGAGGGAGGCTGAGAGAGGGAAGAGAGGCTGAGGGAGGCTGAGAGAGGGGAGGGAGGCTGAGAGAGGGGCTGAGGGAGGCTGAAGGAGGCCGAGGGAGGCTGAGAGAGGGGCTGAGGGAGGCTGAGGGAGTCTAAGGGAGAGAGGCTGAGGGAGGCTGAGAGAGAGGCTGAGGGAGGCTGAGGGAGGCTGATGGAGGCTGAGAGAGGGGCTGGGGGAGGCTAAGGTAGGCTGAGAGAGGGGAGGGAGGCTGAGAGAGGGGCTGAGGGAAGCTGAGAGAGAGGCTGAGGGAGGCTGAGAGGGGAGAGAGGCTGAGGGAGGCTGAGAGAGGGGCTGAGGGAGGCTGAGGGAGGCCGAGGGAGGCTGAGAGAGGGGAGAGGCTGAGGGATGCTGAGGGAGGCCGAGGGAGGCTGAGGGTCGCTGAGGGAGGCTGAGACAGGGGCTGAGGGAGGCTGAGGGAGGCCGAGGGAGGCTGAGAGATGGGAGAGGCTAAGGGAGGCTGAGGGAGGCTGAGGGAGGCTGAGGGAGGCTGAGAGAAGGGCTGGGGGAGGCTAAGGGAGGCTGAGAAAAAGGAGGGAGGCTAAGGGAGGCTGAGGGAGGCCGAGGGAGGCTGAGTGAGGCTGAAGGAGGCTGAGAGAGGGGCTGAGGGAGAATGAGGGAGGCTGAGGGAGGCTGAGGGAGGCTGATAGAGGGAAGAGGCTGAGGGAGGCTGAGGGAGGCTGAGAGAGGGGCTGGAGGATAAGGCAGGCTGAGAGAGGGGAGGGAGGCTGAGGGAGGCTGAGGGAGGCCGAGGGAGGCCGAGGGAGGCTGAGGGAGGCTGAGGGAGGCTAAGAGAGGGGCTGAGGAAGGCTGAGAGAGGGGCTGATTAAGGCTGAGGGAGGCTGAGAGGGGAGAGAGGCTGAGGGAGGCTGAGGGAGGCTGAGAGAGGGGAGAGAGGCTGAGGAAGGCTGAGAGAGGGGCTAAAGGAGGCTGAGGGAGGCCGAGGGAGGCTGAGGGAGGCTGTGAGAGGGAGGAGAGGGGCTGAGGGAGGCAAAGGGAGGCTGAGAGAGCGGCTGGGGGAGGCTAAGGTAGGCTGGGAGAGGGGAGGGAGGCTGAGGGAGGGGCTGAGGGAGGCTGAGGGAGGCTGAGGGAGGCTGAGAGAGGGGCTGAGGGAGGCTGAGAGGGGAGAGAGGCTGAGACAGGCTAAGGGAGGCTGACAGAGGGGCTGAGGGAGGCTGAGGGAGGCCGAGGGAGGCTGAGAGAGGGGAGAGGCTGAGAGAGGCTGAGGGAGGCCTAGGGAGGCTGAGGTTCGCTGAGGGAGGCTGAGAGAGGGGCTGAGGGAGGCCAAGGAGGCTGAGAGAGAGGAGAGGCTGAGGGAGGCTGAGGGAGGCTGAGAGAGGCTGAGAGAGGGGCTGGGGGAGGCTAAGGGAGGCTGAGAGAGGAGAGGGAGGCTAGGGGAGGCTGAGGGAGGCCGAGGGAGGCCGAGGGAGTCTGAATGAGGCTGAGGGAGGCTGAGAGAGCGGCTGAGGGAGGCTGAGGGAGGCTGAGAGAGAAGAGAGGCTGAGGGAGGCTGAGGGAGGCTGAGAGAGGGGCTGGGGGAGGCTAAGTGAGGCTGAGAGAAGGGAGGGAGGCTGAGGGAGGCTGAGGGAGGCCGAGGGAGGCTGATGTAGGCTGAGGGAGGCTGAGAGAGGGGCTGAGGGAGGCTGAGAGGGGCTGAGGAAGGCTGAAAGAGGGGCTGATGGAGGCTGAGGGAGGCTGAGAGGGGAGAGAGGCTGAGGGAGGCTGAGGGAGGCTGAGAGAGGGGAAAGAGGCTGAGGAAGGCTGAGAGAGGGGCTGAAGGAGGCTGAGGGAGGCCGAGGGAGGCTGAGGGATGCTGTGAGAGGGAGGAGAGGGGCTGAGGGAGGCTGAGGGAGGCTGAGAGAGGGGAGAGGCTGAGAGAGGCTGAGGGAGGCCTAGGGAGGCTGAGGGTCGCTGAGGGAGGCTGAGAGAGGGGCTAAGGGAGGCCAAGGAGGCTGAGAGAGAGGAGAGGCTGAGGGAGGCTGAGGGAGGCTGAGAGAGGCTGAGAGAGGGGCTGGGGGAGGCTAAGGGAGGCTGAGAGAGGGGAGGGAGGCTAGGGGAGGCTGAGGGAGGCCGAGGGAGGCCGAGGGAGTCTGAATGAGGCTGAGGGAGGCTGAGAGAGCGGCTGAGGGAGGCTGAGGGAGGCTGAGAGAGGGGAGAGGCTGAGGGAGGCTGAGGGAGGCTGAGAGAGGGGCTGGGGGAGGCTAAGTGAGGCTGAGAGAGGGGAGGGAGGCTGAGGGAGGCTGAGGGAGCCCGAGGGAGGCTGATGGAGGCTGAAAGAGGCTGAGAGAGGGGCTGAGGGAGGCTGAGGGAGGCTGAGAGAGTGGCTGAGGGAGGCTGAGGGGGGCTGAGAGGGGAGAGAGGCTGAGGGAGGCTGAGAGAGGGGAGAGAGGCTGAGGAAGGCTGAGAGAGGGGCTGAGGGAGGCTGAAGGAGGCCGAGGGAGGCTGAGGGAGGCTGTGAGAGGGAGAAGAGGGGCTGAGGGAGGCTGAGGGAGGCTGAGAGGGGAGGCTGGGGGACGCTGAGGGAGGCTGAGAGAGGGGCTGAGGGAGGCTGAGGGAGGCTGAGGGAGGCTGAGAGAGGGGAGAGGCTGAGGGAGGCTGAGAGAGGGGCTGGGGGAGGCTAAGTGAGGCTGAGAGAGGGGAGGGCGGCTGAGGGAGGCTGAGGGAGGCCGAGGGAGGCCGAGGGAGGCTGATGGAGGCTGAGGGAGGCTGAGAGAGGGGCTGAGGGAGGCTGAGGGAGGCTGAGAGAGGGGCTGAGGGAGGCTGAGGGAGGCTGAGAGAGGGGCTGAGGGAGGCTGAGGGAGGCTGAGGGAGGCTGAGAGAGGGGAGAGGCTGAGGGAGGCTGAGGGAGGCTGAGAGAGGGGCTGGGGGAGGCTAAGTGAGGCTGAGAGAGGGGAGGGAGGCTGAGGGAGGCTGAGGGAGGCCGAGGGAGGCCGAGGGAGGCTGATGGAGGCTGAGGGAAGCTGAGAGAGGGGCTGAGGGAGGCTGAGGGAGGCTGAGGGATGCTGAGAGGGCAGAGAGGCTGAGGGAGGCTGAGGGAGGCTGAGAGAGGCGAGAGAGGCTGAGGAAGGCTGAGAGAGGGGCTGAGGTAGGCTGAGGGAGGCCGAGGGAGACTGAGGGACGCTGAGGGAGGCTGAGAGAGGGGCTGAGGGAGGCTGAGGGGGAGAGGCTGAGGGAGGCTGAGGGAGGCTGAGGAGAGGGGCTGAGGGAGGCTGAGGGAGGCCGAGGTAGGCTGAGAGAGGGGCTGAGGAAGGCTGAGGGAGGCTGAGGGAGGCTGAGAGGGGAGAGAGGCTGAGAGAGGCTGAGGGAGGCTGAGGGAGGGGCTAAGGGAGGCTGAGGGAGGCTGAGAGAGGCTGAGGGAGGCTGAGAGAGGAGAGAGGCTGTGGGAGGCTGAGGGAGGCTGAGAGATTGGAGAGAGGCTGAGGAAGGCTTAGAGAGGGGCTGTGGGATGCTGAGGGAGGCCGAGGGAGGCTGAGGGAGGCTGTGAGAGGGAGGAGAGGGGCTGAGGGAGGCTGAGGGAGGCTGAGAGGGGAGAGAGGCTGAGGGAGGCCGAGGGAGGCTGGGGGACGCTGAGGGAGGCTGAGAGAGGGGCTGAGGGAGGATAAGGCAGGCTAAAGAGAGGGGAGGGAGGCTGAGGGAGGCCGAGGGAGGCTGAGGGGGGCTGAGGGAGGCTAAGGGAGGGGCTGGGGGAGGCTGAGAGAGGGGCTGAGGGAGGCTGAGAGAGGGGCTGGGGGAGGATAAGGCAGGCTGAGAGAGGGGAGGGAGGCTAAGGGAGGCTGAGGGAGGCCGAGGGAGGCCGAGGGAGGCTGAGGGAGGCTGAGGGAGGCTAAGAGAGGGGCTGAGGGAGGCTAAGAGAGGGGCTGAGGGAGGCTGAGGGAGGCAGAGAGGGGAGAGAAGCTGAGGGAGGCTGAGGGAGGCTGAGAGAGGCTGAGGGAGGCTGAGGGAGGCTGAGAGAGGCTGAGGAAGGCTGAGAGAGGGGCTGAGGGAGGCTGAGGGAGGCCGAGGGAGGCTGAGGGAGGCTGTGAGAGGGAGGAGAGGGGCTGAGGGAGGCTGAGGGAGGCTGAGAGAGGGGCTGTGGGAGGCTAAGGTAGGCTGAGAGAGAGGAGGGAGGCTAAGGTAGGCTGAGAGAGGGGAGGGAGGCTAAGGTAGGCTGAGGGAGGCCGAGGGAGGCTGATGGACGCTGAGGGAGGCTGAGAGAGGGGCTGAGGGAGGCTGAGGGGGAGAGGCTGAGGGAGGCTGAGGGAGGCTGAGAGAGGGGCTGAGGGAGGCTGAGGGAGGCCGAGGTAGGCTGAGAGAGGGGCTGAGGAAGGCTGAGGGAGGCTGAGGGAGGCTGAGAGGGGAGAGAGGCTGAGAGAGGCTGAGGGTGGCTGAGGGAGGGGCTGAGGGAGGCTGAGGAAGGCTGAGAGAGGCTGAGGGAGGCTGAGAGGGGAGAGAGGCTGAGGGAGGCTGAGGGAGGCTGAGAGAGGGGAGAGAGGCTGAGGAAGGCTGAGAGAGGGGCTGAGGGAGGCTGAGGGAGGCCGAGGAAGGCTGAAAGACGCTGAGGGAGGCTGAGAGAGGGGCTGAGGGAGGCTGAGGGAGGCTGAGAGAGGGGCTGAGGGAGGCTGAGGGAGGCTGAGAGAGGGGCTGAGGAAGGCTGAGGGAGGCTGAGGGAGGCTGAGAGGGGAGAGAGGCTGAGAGAGGCTGAGGGAGGCTGAGGGAGGGGCTGAGGGAGGCTGAGGGAGGCTGAGAGAGGCTGAGGGAGGCTGAGAGAGGGGAGAGAGGCTGAGGAAGGCTAAAAGAGGGGCTGAGGGAGGCAGAGGGAGGCCGAGGGAGGCTGAGGGAGAATGTGAGAGGGAGGAGAGGGGCTGAGGAAGGCTGAGGGAGGCTGAGAGGGGAGAGAGGCTGAGGGAGGCTGAGAGAGGAGAGAGAGGCTGAGGGAGGCTGAGAGAGGGGCTGAGGGAGGCTGATGGAGGCCGAGGGAGGCTGAGAGAGGGGAGAGGCTGAGGGAGGCTGAGGGAGGCCGAGGGAGGCTGAAGGACGCTGAGGGAGGCTGAGAGAGGGGCTGAGGGAGGCTGAGGGGGAGAGGCTGAGGGAAACTGAGGGAGGCCGAGGGAGGCTGAGGGTGGCTTAGGGAGGCTGAGAGAGGGGCTGAGGGAGGCTGAGGCAGGCCGAGGTAGGCTGAGAGAGGAGAGAGGATGAGAGAGGCTGAGGAAGGCTGAGGGAGGCTGAGAGAGGAGAGAGGATGAGAGAGGCTGAATAAGGCTGATGGAGGCTGAGGGAGGCTGAGAGAGGGGCTGAGGGAGGCTGAGGGAGGCTGAGAGAGGGGCTTAGGGAGGCTGAGGGAGGCTGAGAGAGGGGCTGAGGGAGGCTGAGGGAGGCTGAGAGAGGGGAGAGAGGCTGAGAGAGGCTGAGTGAGGCTGAGGGAGGGGCTGAGGGAGGCTGAGGGAGGCTGAGAGAGGCTGAGGGAGGCTGAGAGAGGTGAGAGAGGCTGAGGAAGGCTGAAAGAAGGGCTGAGGGAGGCTGAGGGAGGCCGAGGGAGGCTGAGGGAGAATGTGAGAGGGAGGAGAGGGGCTGAGGGAGGCTGAGGGATGCTGAGAGGGCAGAGAGGCTGAGGGAGGCTGAGGGAGGCTGAGAGAAGCGAGAGAGGCTGAGGAAGGCTGAGAGAGGGGCTGAGGGAGGCTGAGGGAGGCCGAGGGAGGCTGAGGGACGCTGAGGGAGGCTGAGAGAGGGGCTGAGGGAGGCTGAGGGGGAGAGGCTGAGGGAGGCTGAGGGAGGCTGAGAGAGGGGATGAGGGAGGATGAGGGAGGCCGAGGTAGGCTGAGAGAGGGGCTGAGGAAGGCTGTGGGAGGCTGACGGAGGCTGAGAGGGGAGAGAGGCTGAGAGAGGCTGAGGGAGGCTGAGGGAGGGGCTGAGGGAGGCTGAGGGAGGCTGAGAGAGGCTGAGGGAGGCTGAGAGGGGAGAGAGGCTGAGGGAGGCTGAGGGAGGCTGAGAGAGGGGAGAGAGGCTGAGGAAGGCTTAGAGAGGGGCTGAGGGATGCTGAGGGAGGCCGAGGGAGGCTGAGGGAGGCTGTGAGAGGGAGGAGAGGGGCTGAGGGAGGCTGAGGGAGGCTGAGAGGGGAAAGAAGCTGAGGGAGGCCGAGGGAGGCTGGGGGACGCTGAGGGAGGCTGAGAGAGGGGCTGAGGGAGGATAAGGGAGGCTGAGAGATTTAAGAGGCTGAAAGAGGCTGAGGGAGGCTGAGGGAGGCTGAGAGAGGGGCTGTGGGAGGCTAAGGGAGGCTGAGAGAGGGGAGAGAGGCTGAGGGAGGCTGAGGGAGGCTGAGAGAGGGGAGAGAGGCTGAGGGAGGCTGAGATAGGGGTTGAGGGAGGCTGAGGGAGGCTGATGGAGGCCGAGGGAGGCTGAGGAAGGCTGAGAGAGGGGCTAAGGGAGGCTGAGGGAGGTTGAGAAAGGGGAGAGAGGCCGAGGGAGGCTGAGGGAGGCTGAGAGAGGGGCTGAGGGAGGATGAGGGAGGCTGAGAGAGGGGAGAGAGGCTGAGGGAGGCTGAGAGAGAGGCTGAGGGAGGCTGAGAGAGGGGCTGAGGGAGGCTGAGGGAGGATGAGGGAGGCTAAGAGATGGGAGAGAGGTTGAGGGAGGCTGAGAGAGAGGCTGAGGGAGGCCGAGGGAGGCTGAGAGAGAGGCTGAGGGAGGCTGAGGGAGGCCGAGGGAGGCTAAGAAAGGGGCTGAGTGAGGGAGGCCGAGGGAGGCTGAGAGAGGGGCTGAGGGAGGCTGAGGGAGGCTGAGGGAGAGAGGCTGAGGGAAGCTGAGGGAGGCCGAATGAGGCTGAGGGAGGCTGAGGGAGGCTGAGAAAGGGGCTGAGGGAGGCTGAGGGAGGCTGAGGGAGGCCGAGGGAGGCTGAGAGAGGGTCTGAGTGAGGCTGAGGGAAACTGAGAGAGGGGAGAGAGGCTGAGGGAGGCTGAGAGAGGGGCTGAGGGAGGCTGAGGGAGGCCGAGTGAGGCTGAGAGAGGGGCTGAGGGAGGCTGAGGGAGGCTGAGGGAGGCTGAGGGAGGCTGAGGGAGAGAGGCTGAGGGAGGCTGAGGGAGGCAGAGGGAGGCTGATGGAGGCTGAGAGAGGGGCTGAGGGAGGCTAAGGGAGGCCGAGGGAGGCTGAGAGAAGGGAGAGGCTGAGGGAGGCTGAGGGAGGCTGAGAGAGGGGCTGGGGGAGGCTAAGGGAGGCTGAGAGAGAGGAGGGAGGCTGAGGGAGGCTGAGAGAGGGGCTAAAAGAGGCTGAAAGGGGAGAGAGGCTGAGGGAGGCTTAGGGAGGCTGAGAGGAGAGAAAGGCTGAGGGAGGCTGAGGGAGGCTGAGAGAGGGGAGAGAGGCTGAGGGAGGCTGAGGGAGGGGCTGAGGGAGGCTGAGGGAGGACGAGGGAGGCTGAGAGAGGGTCTGAGGGACGCTGAGGGAGACAGGCTGAGGGAGGCTGAGGGAGGCCGACAGAGGCTGAGGGAGGCCGAGGGAGGCTGAGGGAGGCTGAGGGAGGCTGAGAGAAGTGCTGAGGGAGGCTGAGGGAGGCTAAGAGAGGGGAGAGAGGCTGAGGGAGGCTGAGAGAGAGGCTGAGGGAGGCCGAGGGAGGCTGAAAGAGGCTGAAAGGGGAGAGAGGCTGAGGGAGGCTTAGGGAGGCTGAGAGGGGAGAGAGGCTGAGGGAGGCTGAGGGAGGCTGAGAGAGGGGAGAGAGGCTGTGGGAGGGGAGGCTGAGAGAGGGCTGAGGGAGGCTGAGAGAGGAGGCTGAGGGAGGCTGAGGGAGGCTGAGGGAGGCTGAGAGAGGCTGAGGGAGGCTGAGAGAGGGGCTGAGGGAGGCTGAGAGGGGAGAGAGGCTGAGGGAGGCTAAGGGAGGCTGGGAGAAAGGCTGAGGGAGGCTGAGGGAGGCTGAGAGAGGGAGAGAGGCTGAGGAGGCTGAGAGAGGGGAGGGAGCCTGAGAGAGGTGTTGAGGGAGGCTGAAGGAGGCTGAGGGAGGCTGAGAGAGGGGCTGAGGGAGGCTGAGGGAGTCTGAGGGAGAGAGGCTGAGGGAGGCTGAGAGAGAGGCTGAGGGAGGCTGAGGGAGGCTGAGGAGGCTGAGAGAGGGGCTGGGGGCGGCTAAGGTAGGCTGAGAGAGGGGCTGAGGGAGGCTGAGGGAGGCTGAGGGAAGCTGAGAGAGGGGCTGAGGGAGGCTGAGAGGGGAGAGAGGCTGAGGGAGGCTGAGGAGGGCTGAGAGAGGGGCTAAGGGAGGCTGAGGGAGGCCGAGGGAGGCTGAGAGAGGGGAGAGGCTGAAGGATGCTGAGGAAGGCCGAGGGAGGCTGAGGGTCGCTGAGGGAGGCTGAGAGAGGGGCTGAGGGAGGCTGAGGGAGGCCGAGGGAGGCTGAGAGATGGGAGAGGCTGAGGGAGGCTAAGGGAGGCTGAGGAAGGCTGAGAGAGGGGCTGGGGGAGGCTAAGGGAGGCTGAGAGAAAGGAGGGAGGCTAAGGGAGGCTGAGGGAGGCCGAGGGAGGCCGAGGGAGGCTGAGTGAGGCTGAAGGAGGCTGAGAGAGGGGCTGAGGGAGAATGAGGGAGGCTGAGGGAGGCTGAGGGAGGCTGATAGAGGGAAGAGGCTGAGGGAGGCTGAGGGAGGCTGAGAGAGGGGCTGGGGGAGGATAAGGCAGGCTGAGAGAGGGGAGGGAGGCTGAGGGAGGCTGAGGGAGGCCGAGGGAGGCCGAGGGAGGCTGAGGTGAGGAGGCTGAGGGAGGCTGAAGAGAGGCTGAGGAAGGCTGAGAGAGGGGCTGAGGAGGCTGAGGGAGGCTGAGAGGGGAGAGAGGCTGAGGGAGGCTGAGGGAGGCTGAGAGAGGGGAGAGAGGCTGCGAAGGCTGAGAGAGGGGCTGAAGGAGGCTGAGGGAGGCCGAGGGAGGCTGAGGGAGGCTGTGAGAGGGAGGAGAGGAGGCTGAGGGAGGCTGAGGGAGGCTGAGAGAGGCTGAGGGAGGCTAGGTAGGCTGAGAGAGGGTGAGGGAGGCTGAGAGAGGGGTGAGGGAGGCTGAGGGAGGCTGAGGGAGGCTGAGAGAGGAGGCTGAGGGAGGCTGAGAAGAGAGGCTGAGACAGGCTGAGGGAGGCTGAGAGAGGGGCTGAGGGAGGCTGAGGAGGCCGAGGGAGGCTGAGAGAGGGGAGAGGCTGAGAGAGGCTGAGGGAGGCCGAGGGAGGCTGAGGTTCGCTGAGGGAGGCTGAGAGAGGGGCTGAGGAGGCCAAGGAGGCTGAGAGAGAGGAGAGCTGAAGGGAGGCTGAGGGAGGCTGAGAGAGGCTGAGAGAGGGGCTGGGGGAGGCTAAGGAGGCTGAGAGAAAGGAGGGAGGCTAGGGAGGGCTGAGGGAGGCAAGGGAGGCCGAGGGAGTCTGAATGAGGCTGAGGAGGCTGAGAGAGCGGCTGAGGGAGGCTGAGGGAGGCTGAGAGAGGGGAGAGGCTGAGGGAGGCTGAGAAAGGCTGAGAGAGGGGCTGGGGGAGGCTAAGTGAGGCTGAGAGAGGGGAGGGGAGGCTGAAGGAGGCTGAGGGAGGCCGAGGGAGGCTGATGTAGTGCTGAGGGAGGCTGAGAGAGGGGCTGAGGGAGGCTGAGAGGGGCTGAGGAAGCTGAAAGAGGGCTGATGGAGGCTGAGGGAGGCTGAGAGGGAGAGAGGCTGAGGAGGCTGAGGGAGGCTGAGAGAGGGGAGAGAGGCTGAGGAAGGCTGAGAGAGGGCTGAAGGAGGCTAGGCTGAGGGAGGCCGAGGGAGGCTGAGGGAGGCTGTGAGAGGGACGAGAGGGGCTGAGGGAGGCTGAGGGAGGCCTGAGAGAGGGGAGAGGCTGGGAGAGGCTGAGGGAGGCCTAGGGAGGCTGAGGGTCGCTGAGGGAGGCTGAGAGAGGGGCTGAGGGGAGGCCAAGGAGGCTGAGAGAGAGGAGAGGCTGAGGGAGGGCTGAGGGAGGCTGAGAGAGGCTGAGAGAGGGGCTGGGGGAGGCTAAGGGAGGCTGAGAGAGGGGAGGGAGGCTAGGGAGGCTGAGGGAGGCCGAGGGAGGCCGAGGGAGTCTGAATGAGGCTGAGGGAGGCTGAGAGAGCGGCTGAGGGAGGCTGAGGGAGGCTGAGAGAGGGGAGAGCTGAGGGAGGCTGAGGGAGGCTGAGAGAGGGGCTGGGGAGGCTAAGTGAGGCTGAGAGAGGGGAGGGAGGCTGAGGGAGGCTGAGGGAGGCCGAGGAGGCTGATGGAGGCTGAAAGAGGCGAGAGGGGCTGAGGAGGCTGAGGGAGGTTGAGAGAGTGCTGAGGGAGGCTGAGGGAGGCTGAGAGGGAGAGAGGCTGAGGAGGCTGAGGGAGGGCTGAGAGAGGGGAGAGAGGCTGAGGAAGGCTGAGAGAGGGGCTGAGGGAGGCTGAGGGAGGCCGAGGGAGGCTGAGAGATTTAAGAGGCTGAAAGAGGCTGAGGGAGGCTGAGGGAGGCTGAGAGAGGGGCTGTGGGAGGCTAAGGAGGCTGAGAGAGGGAGAGAGGCTGAGGGAGGCTGAGGGAGGCTGAGAGAGGGGAGAGAGGCTGAGGGAGGCTGAGATAGGGGCTGAGGGAGGCTGAGGGAGGCTGATGGAGGCCGAGAGGGGATGAGGAAGGCTGAGAGGAGGGGCTAAGGGAGGCTGAGGGAGGTTGAGAAAGGGGAGAGAGGGCCGAGGGAGGCTGAGGGGAGGCTGAGAGAGGGGCTGAGGGAGGGATGAGGGAGGCTGAGAGAGGGGGAGAGAGGCGCTGAGAGAGAGGCTGAGGGAGGCTGAGAGAGGGGCTGAGGGAGGCTGAGGGAGCGATGAGGGAGGCTAAGAGGAGGGGAGAGAGGTTGAGGGAGGCTGAGAGAGGAGGCTGAGGGGAGGCCGAGGGAGGATGAGAGAGAGGCTGAGGGAGGCTGAGGGAGGCCGAGGGAGGCTGAGAAAGGGGCTGAGGGAGGCTGAGGGAGGCCGAGGGAGGCTGAGAGAGGGGCTGAGGGAGGCTGAGAGAGGCTGAGGGAGAGAGGCTGAGGGAAGCTGAGGGAGGCCGAATGAGGCTGAGGAGAGGCTGAGGGAGGCTGAGAAAGGGGCTGAGGGAGGCTGAGGGAGGCCGAGGGAGGCTGAGAGAGGGTCTGAGTGAGGCTGAGGGAAACTGAGAGAGGGTAGAGAGGCTGAGGGAGGCTGAGGAGTGGGGCTGAGGAGGCTGAGGGAGGCCTGAGTGAGGCTGAGAGAGAGGCTGAGGGAGGCTGAGGGAGGCTGAGGGGAGGGAGAGAGGCTGAGGGAGGCTGAGGGAGGCCGAGGGAGGCAGAGGGAGGCTGATGGAGGCTGGGAGAGGGGCTGAGTGAGGCTAAGGGAGGCCGAGGGAGGCTGAGAGAAGGGAGAGGCTGAGGGAGGCTGAGGGAGGCTGAGGGAGGCTGAGAGAGGGGCTGGGGGAGGCTAAGGGAGGCTGAGAGAGGGGAGGGAGGCTGAGGGAGGCTGAGGGAGGCTGAGAGAGGGGCTGAAAGAGGCTGAAAGGGGAGAGAGGCTGAGGGAGGCTTAGGGAGGCTGAGAGGAGAGAGAGGCTGAGGGAGGCTGAGGGAGGCTGAGAGAGGGGAGAGAGGCTGAGGGAGGCTGAGTGAGGGGCTGAGGGAGGCTGAGGGAGGACGAGGGAGGCTGAGAGAGGGTCTGAGGGACGCTGAGGGAGACAGGCTGAGGGAGGCTGAGGGAGGCCGACAGAGGCTGAGGGAGGCCGAGGGAGGCTGAGGGAGGCTGAGGGAGGCTGAGAGAGAGGCTGAGGGAGGCTGAGAGAAGTGCTGAGGGAGGATGAGGGAGGCTGAGGGAGGCTGAGAGGGGAGAGAGGCTGAGGGAGTGGAGAGAGAGGCTGAGGGAGGCCGAGGGAGGCTGAAAGAGGCTGAAAGGGGAGAGAGGCTGAGGGAGGCTTAGGGAGGCTGAGAGGCTGAGAGGGGGAGGGAGGCTGAGGGAGGCTGAGGGAGGCTGAGAGAGGGGAGAGAGGCTGTGGGAGGCTGAGAGAGGGGCTGAGGGAGGCTGATGGAGACAGGCTGAGGGAGGCTGAGGGAGGCTGAGGGAGGCTGAGGGAGGCCGAGGAGGCTGAGGGAGGCTGAGAGAGGGGCTGAGGGAGGCTGAGAGGGGAGAGAGAGGCTGAGGGAGGCTGAGAGAGGCTGGGAGAAAGGCTGAGGGAGGCTGAGGGAGGCTGAGAGAGGGGAGAGAGGCTGAGGGAGGCTGAGAGAGGGGAGGGAGGCTGAGGAGGCTGAGGGAGGCTGAGAGAGGGGCTGAGGGAGGCTGAGAAAGGCTGAGAGAGGCTGAGGGGAGGCTGAGAGAGGGGGCTGAGGGAGGCTGAGGGAGGGCTGAGGGAGGCCTGAGGGAGGCTGAGGGAGGCTGAGGGAGGGCTGAGGGAGGACTGCGAGAGGGCTGAGGGAGGCTGAGAGAAGAGGGCTGAGGGTGTGCTGAGGGAGGGCTGAGAGGAGGCTGAGGAGCTGAGAGAGGCTGAGAGAGGGCTGAGGGAGGCTGAGGGAGGCTGTGGGAGGGCTGAGGGAGGCTGAGAGAGGGGCTGAGGGAGGCTGAGGAGGCGTGGAGAGGGCTGAGGGAGGGCTGAGGGAGGGCTGAGGGAGGCTGAGAGAGGGGCTTGAGGGAGGCTGAGGAGGCTGAGAGAGGGGCTGAGGGAGGCTTGAGGGAGGCTGAGGAGGCTGATGGAGGCTGAGAGAGAGGGCTGAGGGAGGCTGAGAGAGGGGCTGAGGGAGGCTGAGGGAGGCTGAGAGGCTGAGGGAGGCTGAGAGAGGGGCCGAGGAGGCTGAGGGAGGCTGAGGGAGGCTGAGAGAAGGCTGAGGGAGGCTGAGAGAGGGGCTGATGGGAGGCTGAGGGAGGCTTGAGTGAGCGGAGAGAGGGCTGAGGGAGGCGTGAGGGAGGCGTGAGGGGAGAGAGGCTGAGGAGGCCTGAGAGAGGGGCTGAGGGAGCTGAGGGAGGCCTGAGGGAGGCTGAGGGAGGGGCTGAGAGGAGGCTGAGGGGCTGAGGGAGGCTGAGGGAGGCTGAGAGAGGGGCTGAGGGGGGGCTGAGGGATGGCCTGAGAGAGGCGAGGGAGGCTGGGGAGGGGCTGAGGGAGGCTGAGGGAGGGGCTGAGGGAGGCTGAGAGAGGGGCAGAGGAGGCTGAGAGAGGGGCAGAGGGAGGCTTGAGACAGGGCTGAGGGGAGGCTGAGAAGGGGCTGAGGGAGGCTGTAGGAGGCTTGAGGGAGGCTTGAGAGAGGGGCTAGAGGAGGCTGGGGAGGCTGAGGGTCGCTGAGGGAGGCTGAGAGAGGGGCTGAGGGAGGCCAAGGAGGCTGAGAGAGAGGAGAGGCTGAGGGAGGCTGAGGGAGGCTGAGAGAGGCTAAAAGAGGCTGAGGGAGGCTGAGAGAGGGAAGAGAGGCTGAGGGAGGCTGAGAGAGGGGAGGGAGGCTGAGAGAGGGGCTGAGGGAGGCTGAAGGAGGCCGAGGGAGGCTGAGAGAGGGGCTGAGGGAGGCTGAGGGAGTCTAAGGGAGAGAGGCTGAGGGAGGCTGAGAGAGAGGCTGAGGGAGGCTGAGGGAGGCTGATGGAGGCTGAGAGAGGGGCTGGGGGAGGCTAAGGTAGGCTGAGAGAGGGGAGGGAGGCTGAGAGAGGGGCTGAGGGAGGCTGAGGGAGGCTGAGGGAGGCTGAGAGAGAGGCTGAGGGAGGCTGAGAGGGGAGAGAGGCTGAGGGAGGCTGAGGGAGGCTGAGAGAGGGGCTGAGGGAGGCTGAGGGAGGCCGAGGGGGAGAGGCTGAGGGATGCTGAGGGAGGCCGAGGGAGGCTGAGGGTCGCTGAGGGAGGCTGAGAGAGGGGCTGAGGGAGGCTGAGGGAGGCCGAGGGAGGCTGAGAGATGGAAGAGGCTGAGGGAGGCTGAGGGAGGCTGAGGGAGGCTGAGGGAGGCTGAGGGAGGCTGAGGGAGGCTGAGAGAAGGGCTGGGGGAGGCTAAGGGAGGCTGAGAAAAAGGAGGGAGGCTAAGGGAGGCTGAGGGAGGCCGAGGGAGGCTGAGTGAGGCTGAAGGAGGCTGAGAGAGGGGCTGAGGGAGAATGAGGGAGGCTGAGGGAGGCTGAGGGAGGCTGATAGAGGGAAGAGGCTGAGGGAGGCTGAGGGAGGCTGAGAGAGGGGCTGGGGGAGGATAAGCAGGCTGAGAGAGGGGAGGGAGGCTGAGGGAGGCTGAGGGAGGCCGAGGGAGGCCGAGGGAGGCTGAGGGAGGCTGAGGGAGGCTAAGAGAAGGGCTGAGGAAGGAGAGGGGCTGATGGAGGCTGAGGGAGGCTGAGAGGGGAGAGAGGCTGAGGGAGGCTGAGGGAGGCTGAGAGAGGGGAGAGAGGCTGAGGAAGGCTGAGAGAGGGGCTGAAGGAGGCTGAGGGAGGCCGAGGGAGGCTGAGGGAGGCTCTGAGAGGGAGGAGAGGGGCTGAGGGAGGCTGAGGGAGGCTGAGAGAGGGGCTGGGGGGGGCTAAGGTAGGCTGAGAGAGGGGAGGGAGGCTTAGGGAGGGGCTGAGGGAGGCTGAGGGAGGCTGAGGGAGGCTGAGAGAGGGGCTGAGGGAGGCTGAGAGGGGAGAGAGGCTGAGACAGGCTGAGGAAGGCTGACAGAGGGGCTGAGGGAGGCTGAGGGAGGCCGAGGGAGGCTGAGAGAGGGGAGAGGCTGAGAGAGGCTGAGGGAGGCCTAGGGAGGCTGAGGGTCGCTGAGGGAGGCTGAGAGAGGGGCTGAGGGAGGCCAAGGAGGCTGAGAGAGAGGAGAGGCTGAGGGAGGCTGAGGGAGGCTGAGAGAGGCTAAAAGAGAGGCTGGGGGAGGCTAAGGGAGGCTGAGAGAGGGTAGGGAGGCTAGGGGAGGCTGAGGGAGGCCGAGGGAGGCCGAGGGAGTCTGAATGAGGCTGAGGGAGGCTGAGAGAGCGGCTGAGGGAGGCTGAGGGAGGCTGAGAGAGGGGAGAGGCTGAGGGAGGCTGAGGGAGGCTGAGAGAGGGGCTGGGGGAGGCTAAGTGAGGCTGAGAGAGGGGAGGGAGGCTGAGGGAGGCTGAGGGAGGCCGAGGGAGGCTGATGTAGGCTGAGGGAGGCTGAGAGAGGGGCTGAGAGAGGGGCTGAGGGAGGCTGAGAGGGGCTGAGGAAGGCTGAAAGAGGGGCTGATGGAGGCTGAGGGAGGCTGAGAGGGGAGAGAGGCTGAGGGAGGCTGAGGGAGGCTGAGAGAGGGGAAAGAGGCTGAGGAAGGCTGAGAGAGGGGCTGAAGGAGGCTGAGGGAGGCCGAGGGAGGCTGAGGTGAGAGGGAGGAGAGGGGCTGAGGGAGGCTGAGGGAGGCTGAGAGAGGGGAGAGGCTGAGAGAGGCTGAGGGAGGCCTAGGGAGGCTGAGGGTCGCTGAGGGAGGCTGAGAGAGGGGCTGAGGGAGGCCAAGGAGGCTGAGAGAGAGGAGAGGCTGAGGGAGGCTGAGGGAGGCTGAGAGAGGCTAAGAGAGGGGCTGGGGGAGGCTAAGGGAGGCTGAGAGAGGGGAGGGAGGCTAGGGGAGGCTGAGGGAGGCCGAGGGAGGCCGAGGGAGTCTGAATGAGGCTGAGGGAGGCTGAGAGAGCGGCTGAGGGAGGCTGAGGGAGGCTGAGAGAGGGGAGAGGCTGAGGGAGGCTGAGGGAGGCTGAGAGAGGGGCTGGGGGAGGCTAAGTGAGGCTGAGAGAGGGGAGGGAGGCTGAGGGAGGCTGAGGGAGCCCGAGGGAGGCTGATAGAGGCTGAAAGAGGCTGAGAGAGGGGCTGAGGGAGGCTGAGGGAGGCTGAGTGGCTGAGGGAGGCTGAGGGAGGCTGAGAGGGGAGAGAGGCTGAGGGAGGCTGAGGGAGGCTGAGAGAGGGGAGAGAGGCTGAGGAAGGCTGAGAGAGGGGCTGAGGGAGGCTGAGGGAGGCCGAGGGAGGCTGAGGGAGGCTGTGAGAGGGAGGAGAGGGGCTGAGGGAGGCTGAGGGAGGCTGAGAGGGGAGGCTGGGGGACGCTGAGGGAGGCTGAGAGAGGGGCTGAGGGAGCTGAGGGAGGCTGAGGGAGGCTGAGAGAGGGGAGAGGCTGAGGGAGGCTGAGGGAGGCTGAGAGAGGGGCTGGGGGAGGCTAAGTGAGGCTGAGAGAGGGGAGGGAGGCTGAGGGAGGCTGAGGGAGGCCGAGAAAGCCGAGGGAGGCTGATGGAGGCTGAGGGAGGCTGAGAGAGGGGCTGAGGGAGGCTGAGGGAGGCTGAGAGAGGGGCTGAGGGAGGCTGAGGGAGGCTGAGAGAGGGGCTGAGGGAGGCTGAGGGAGTGAGAGAGGGGAGAGGCTGAGGGAGGCTGAGGGAGGCTGAGAGAGGGGCTGGGGGAGGCTAAGTGACGCTGAGAGAGGGGAGGGAGGCTGAGGGAGGCCGAGGGAGGCCGAGGGAGGCTAATGGAGGCTGAGGGAGGCTGAGAGAGGGGCTGAGGGAGGCTGAGGGAGGCTGAGGGATGCTGAGAGGGCAGAGAGGCTGAGGGAGGCTGAGGGAGGCTGAGAGAGGCGAGAGAGGCTGAGGAAGGCTGAGAGAGGGGCTGAGGTAGGCTGAGGGAGGCCGAGGGAGACTGAGGGACGCTGAGGGAGGCTGAGAGAGGGGCTGAGGGAGGCTGAGGGGGAGAGGCTGAGGGAGGCTGAGGGAAGCTGAGAGATGGGCTGAGGGAGGCTGAGGGAGGCCGAGGTAGGCTGAGAGAGGGGCTGAGGAAGGCTGAGGGAGGCTGAGGGAGGCTAAGAGGGGAGAGAGGCTGAGAGAGGCTGAGGGAGGCTGAGGGAAGGGCTGAGGGAGGCTGAGGGAGGCTGAGAGAGGCTGAGGGAGGCTGAGAGGGGAGAGAGGCTGAGGGAGGCTGAGGGAGGCTGAGAGAGGGGAGAGAGGCTGAGGAAGGCTTAGAGAGGGGCTGAGGGATGCTGAGGGAGGCCGAGGGAGGCTGTGAGAGGGAGGAGAGGGGCTGAGGGGGGCTGAGGGAGGCTGAGAGGGGAGAGAGGCTGAGGGAGGCCGAGGGAGGCTGGGGGACGCTGAGGGAGGCTGAGAGAGGGGCTGAGGGAGGATAAGGCAGGCTAAAGAGAGGGGAGGGAGGCTGAGGGAGGCCGAGGGAGGCCGAGGGAGGCTGAGGGAGGCTGAGGGAGGCTAAGGGAGGGGCTGGGGGAGGCTGAGAGAGGGGCTGAGGGAGGCTGAGAGAGGGGCCGAGGGAGGCTGAGGGAGGCTGAGGGAGGCTGAGAGAGGGGCTGAGGGAGGCTGAGGGAGGCTGAGAGAGAAGAGAGGATGAGAGAGGCTGAGGGAGGCTGAGAGAGGGGCTGAGGGAGGCTGATGGAGGCCGAGGGAGGCTGATGGAGGCTGAGGGAGGCTGAGAGAGGGGCTGAGGGAGGCTGAGAGGGGCTGAGGAAGGCTGAGAGAGGGGCTGATGGAGGCTGAGGGAGGCTGAGAGGGGAGAGAGGCTGAGGGAAGCTGAGGGAGGCTGAGAGAGGGGAGAGAGGCTGAGGAAGGCTGAGAGAGGGGCTGAAGGAGGCTGAGGGAGGCCGAGAGAGGCTGTGAGAGGGAGGAGAGGGGCTGAGGGAGGCTGAGGGAGGCTGAGAGAGGGGCTGGGGGAGGCTAAGGTAGGCTGAGAGAGGGGAGGGAGGCTGAGAGAGGGGCTGAGGGAGGCTAAGGGAGGCTGAGGGAGGCTGAGAGAGGGGCTGAGGGAGGCTGAGAGGGGAGAGAGGCTTAGACAGGCTGAGGGAGGCTGACAGAGGGGCTGAGGGAGGCTGAGGGAGGCCGAGGGAGGCTGAGAGAGGGGAGAGGCTGAGAGAGGCTGAGGGAGGCCTAGGGAGGCTGAGGGTCGCTAAGGGAGGCTGAGAGAGGGGCTGAGGGAGCCAAGGAGGCTGAGAGAGAGGAGAGGCTGAGGGAGGCTGAGGGAGGCTGAGAGAGGCTGAGAGAGGGGCTGGGGGAGGCTAAGGGAGGCTGAGAGAGGAGAGGGAGGCTAGGGGAGGCTGAGGGAGGCCGAGGGAGGCCGAGGGAGTCTGAATGAGGATGAGGGAGGCTGAGAGAGCGGCTGAGGGAGGCTGAGGGAGGCTGAGAGAGGGGAGAGGCTGAGGGAGGCTGAAGGAGGCTGAGAGAGGGGCTGGGGGCGGCTAATTGAGGCTGAGAGAGGGGAGGGAGGCTGAGGGAGGCCGAGGGAGGCTGATGGAGGCTGAAAGAGGCTGAGAGAGGGGCTGAGGGAGGCTGAGGGAGGCTGAGAGAGTGGCTGAGGGAGGCTGAGAGAGGCTGAGGGAGGCTGAGAGGGGAGAGAGGCTGAGGGAGGCTGAGGGAGGCTGAGAGAGGGGAGAGAGGCTGAGGAAGGCTGAGAGAGGGGCTGAGGGAGGCTGAGGGAGGCCGAGGGAGGCTGAGGGAGGCTGTGAGAGGGAGGAGAGGGGCTGAGGGAGGCCGAGGGAGGCTGAGGGAGGCTGAGAGGGGAGAGAGGCTGAGGGAGGCCGAGGGAGGCTGGGGGACGCTGAGGGAGGCTGAGAGAGGGCCTGAGGGAGGCTGAGGGAGGCTGAGAGAGGGGCTGAGGGAGGCTGAGGGAGGCTGAGAGAGGGGAGAGAGGCTGAGAAAGGCTGAGAGAGGGGCTGAGGGAGGCTGAGGGAGGCCGAGGGAGGCTGAGAGAGGGGCTGAGGGAGGCAGAGAGAGGGGAGAGGCTGAGAAAGGCTGAGAGAGGGGAGAGGCTGAGGGAGGCTGAGGGAGGCTGAGGGAGGCTGAGGGAGGCTGAGGGAGGGGAGAGAGGCTGAGGGAGGCTGAGAGAGGGGCTGAAGGAGCCTGAGGGAGGCTGAGGGAGGCCGAGGGAGGCTGAGGGAGGCTGAGAGAGGGGCTGAGGGAGGCTGAGGGAGGCTGAGGGAGGCTGAGAGAGGATAGAGAGGCCGAAGAAGGCTGAGGTAGGCTGAGAGAGGGGCTGAGGGAGGCCGAAGAAGGCTGAGGGAGGCTAAGAGAGGGGAGAGAGGCTGAGAGGGGCTGAGAGAGGCCGAGGGAGGCTGAGAGAGGAGAGAGGGGCTGAGGGAGGCTGAGGGAGGCTGAGAGAGGGGCTGAGAGAGGCCGAGGGAGGCTGAGGGAGGCTGAGAGAGGGGCTGAGGGAGGCTGAGGGAGGCTGAGGGAGGCCGAGGGAGGATGAGGGAGGCTTATAGAGGGGCTGAGGGAAGCTGAGGGAGGCTGAAAGAGGCTGAGAGAGGCTGATGGAGGCTGAGGCTGAGAGAGGCTGAGGGAGGCTGAGGGAGGCTGAGGGAGGCTGAGGGAGGCTGAGGGAGGCTGAGAGAGGGGCTGATGGAGGCTGAGGCTGAGAGAGGCTGAGGGAGGCTGAGGGAGGCTGAGGGAGGCTGAGAGGCTGAGAGAGGGGAGAGAGGCTGAGGGAGGCTGAGGCTGAGAGAGGCTGAGGGAGGCTGAGAGAGGGGAGAGAGGCTGATGGAGGCTGAGAGAGGGGCTGAGGGAGGCTGAAGGAGGCTGAGAGAGGGGAGAGGCTGAGGGAGGCTGAGAGAGGGGCTGAGGGAGGCTGAGGCTGAGAGAGGGGCTGAGGGAGGCTGAGGGAGGCTGAGAGAGGGGCTGAGGGAGGCTGAGAGAGGGGCTGAGAGAGGCTGAGGGAGGCTGAGAGAGGGGCTGAGGGAGGCTGAGGCTGAGAGAGGCTGAGAGAGGCTGAGAGAGGCTGAGGCTGAGAGAGGGGCTGAGGGAGGCTGAGGGAGGCTGAGAGAGGCTGAGGGAGGCTGAGGGAGGCTGAGGGAGGCTGAGGCTGAGAGAGGGGCTGAGGGAGGCTGAGGGAGGCTGAGAGAGGCTGAGGGAGGCTGAGAGAGGGGCTGAGGGAGGCTGAGGGAGGCTGAGAGAGGCTGAGGAGGCTGAGGGAGGCTGAGAGAGGGGCTGAGGGAGGCTGAGAGAGGGGCTGAGGGAGGCTGAGAGAGGGGCTGAGGGAGGCTGAGAGAGGGGCTGAGGGAGGCTGAGGGAGGCTGAGAGAGGCTGAGAGAGGCTGAGAGAGGGGCTGAGGGAGGCTGAGGCTGAGAGAGGGGCTGAGGGAGGCTGAGGGAGGCTGAGAGAGGCTGAGGGAGGCTGAGAGAGGGGCTGAGGGAGGCTGAGGGAGGCTGAGAGAGGCTGAGGCTGAGAGAGGCTGAGGGAGGCTGAGAGAGGGGCTGAGGGAGGCTGAGGGAGGCTGAGGGAGGCTGAGGCTGAGAGAGGCTGAGGGAGGCTGAGAGAGGGGCTGAGGGAGGCTGAGGGAGGCTGAGGGAGGCTGAGAGAGGGGCTGAGGGAGGCTGAGGGAGGCTGAGAGAGGGGCTGAGGGAGGCTGATGGAGGCTGAGAGAGGCTGAGGGAGGCTGAGGGAGGCTGAGGGAGGCTGAGAGAGGGGCTGAGGGAGGCTGATGGAGGCTGATGGAGGCTGAGAGAGGGGAGAGGCTGAGGGAGGCTGATGGAGGCCGAGGGAGGCTGAGGGAGGCTGAGAGAGGGGCTGAGGGAGGCTGAGAGAGGGGCTGAGGCAAAGATTTCTTAATAAGTAATAATGTGCCTCCTGATCCCCTACCCATCTTGGACAGCTTCACAGCAGGTGAATGAAACACCAAAAAGTTTTTAAAGTGATTGGTTGGGTCAAAGCTTGTAAATGTAAAAGTTTCTTGTAAACAACTCATGTCAAATGAAGTAACAAAGTTAACGAAATCATGATCTGACAGCTTGTTAACTAACCCCTCCACGTTCCACGACAAAAATGAACAAAGTTTATTTGTAGTCCCTGGATTAACAATGTTTTGGCCTTGGCCACACCCCTAGGTGCTGCCCGCTTTCGAACTAGACTTGCTGTTACTGTTACCCCACGCGTCATGCAAGGTCGTGGACTTCACAGCACTGGCCCTATGACGTCGACTGACTACCGGGAGATCCCACTACGTCACTCTGGGGTACCCTTGTGTCACTGCCACTCTCGTTGCGGAATGGCTGCCGGCCGGCCGCCGTGACGTCAGAGTTCTGCCTGACAGGGGAAACCCCAACGCTGGTCGCCACAGTTTGGCTTTCTATAGCACTGAAAAGTTTGTCAAGCTTCTGATCTAAGTTCTGTTTCCACTGAAAATCGTCAACTTTGGGAGGACCAGGATTTTCTTCCACATCACCGGATAACAGAAGCTTCATGCCACACGCCACACCGTTGTACACAAGATACTGTAGTGTACACCCGGCTACACGGTTCACTGCCATTAGGGATCCCCTAAGAATGCACAACACAGGTGACTGCCGCATGGTGACGTCGTCGCGCACTGTCATATCGAAGACGGTTTTGTTTACTGCCAACGTTCCACTGCTACAACAAACATCAAGGTGGCAGAGGGGTATTTTCACTGAAGTTAGTATTGTGTTTCCAAGACAGAAACCTATTGCAGCTAGGAACAAGAGGCTTGTGTAGAACAGTAGAATGTCGCCTGTCCCTAATGGCCCTGATATCTCGCTCGCCATGTCCGACATGTCTGACATAATACTGCGCACAGTCCCACCTCTAAACAATCCAATTCTGGCACGCCACAAGTCCACCGATATCATTTTGGTTGTTTTATGAGGGTTACACTATTCACAGTACTTCTGAACACATAATATTGTATCCAACGACCCTGAACACAGTGTAATCTTACAAAGTTCTGCACCAACTTTCAAATATTAGCCCACACGCCGCCATGTTGCCACGGGAGAGAGGCTGAGAGAGGCTGAGGGAGCCTGAGAGAGGGGAGTGAGGCCGAGAGAGGCTGAGAGAGGCTGAGGGAGCCTGAGAGAGGGGAGAGAGTCTGAGAGGCTGAGAGAGGGGTGAGAGGCTGAGAGGAGCTGAGAGGCTGAGAGAGGGGAGAGAGGCTGAGAGAGGCTGAGGGAGGCTGAGAGAGGGGAGAGGGGCTGAGAGGCTGAGAGAGGGGAGAGAGGCTGAGAGACGGGAGAGAGGCTGAGAGAGGCTGAGGGAGCCTGAGAGAGGGGAGAGAGGCTGAGAGAGGCTGAGGGAGGCTGAGAGAGGCTGAGAGAGGGGATAGAGGTTGAGAGAGGCTGAGAGAAGGGAGAGAGGCTGAGAGAGGGGAGACAGGCTGAGAAAAGGGAGAGAGGCTAACAGAGAGAGAGGGGAGAGAGGCTGAGAGAGGGGAGAGAGACTGAGAGACGGGAGAGAGGCTGAGAGAGGCTGAGGGAGCCTGAGAGAGGGGAGTGAGGCTGAGAGAGGGGAGAGAGGCTGAGAGAGGCTGAGGGAGCCTGAGAGAGGGGAGAGAGGCTGAGAGGCTGAGAGAGGGGAGAGAGGCTGAGAGAGGCTGAGGGAGGCTGAGGGAGCCTGAGAGAGGGGAGAGAGGCTGAGAGAGGGGAGAGAGGCTGAGAGGCTGAGAGAGGGGAGAGAGTCTGAGAGAGGCTGAGGGAGCCTGAGAGAGGGGAGAGAGGCTGAGAGAGGCTGATGGAGGCTGAGGGAGGCTAAGAGAGGGGAGAGAGGCTGAGAGAGTCTGAGGGAGCCTGAGAGAGGGGAGAGAGGCTGAGAGAGTCTGAGGGAGCCTGAGAGAGGGGAGAGAGGCTGAGAGAGGCTGAGTGAGCCTGAGAGAGGGGAGAGAGGTTGAGAGTGGCTGAGAGAAGGGAGAGAGGCTGAGAGAAGGGAGAGAGGCTGAGAGAAGGGAGAGAGGCTGAGAGAGGCTGAGGGAGCCTGAGAGAGGGGAGAGAGGCTGAGGGAGGCTGAGAGAGGGTGAGAGAGGGGAGAGAGGCTGAGAGGCTGAGAGAGGGGAGAGAGGCTGAGAGACGGGAGAGAGGCTGAGAGAGGGGAGAGAGGCTGAGAGACGGGAGAGAGGCTGAGAGAGGGGAGAGAGGCTGAGAGAGGCTGAGGGAGCCTGAGAGAGGGGAGAGAGGCTGAGGGAGGCTGAGAGAGCCTGAGAGAGGGGAGAGAGGCTGAGAGGCTGAGGGAGGCTGAGTGAGGGGAGAGAGGTTGAGAGAGGCTAAGAGAGGGAAGAGAGGCTGAGCCTCCTCTTCTCCTATCCTTAGACTTAGGAGAGGAGGATAGGAGAAGAAGAGGAGACTGCGGAGACGACGAGAGAAAAAAAATACTAAGGAGAGGATTACAGGAGTAGAGGAGAATACTAGGAAGACGAGGAGAGGAGAAGAGGAGAAGACTGAGGAGTGGAGAAAAGGAAATGACTGAGGAGAGGAGAGGAGAAGAGAAGACTGAGGAGACGGGGAGAGGAGAAGACTGAGTAGAGGAGGAGAGGGGAAGAGAACAAGACTGAAGAGAAGAAGGAGAGAAGGTCTGAAGAGGGGACGATTGAGGAGAGAAGGAGAGGAGAAGACGAGAAAGTGGAGGAGAAGAAGAGGAAAAGACTGAAAAGAGGAGGAGAGGAGACGAGTAGAAGATTGAGAAGAAGAAAAGAGGAGAAAAGGAGAAGATTGAGGAGAGGAGAAGAGGAGAAGACTGAGGAGAGATGAGAGGAGAAGAAGAGAAAAGGTGAAGACTGAGGAGAGAAGGAGAGGGGAAGAGGTGAAGAGGAGAAAACCGATGACAGGAGAAGAGAAGCAGATGAGGAGACTGAGGAGAGGAGGAGAGGAGGAGAGGAGAAGAGGAGAAGAGGAGAGGAGGAAAGTAGAAGAGGAGAAGTAAAGAGAGAGGGAGAGAAGAATAGGAGAAGACTGAGGAGAAGAGAAGAGGAGAAGACTTAGGAGAGGACAAGAAGAGAAGAGGAGTAGACTGAGGAGAGGAGAAGACTGTGGAGAGGAGGAGAGGAGAAGAGAAGACTGATGAGAGGAGAAGAGGAGAAGACTGAGAAGAGGAGTCGAGAAGAGGAGTAGACTGAGAAGACGAGGAGATGAGGAGAGGAGAAGACTGAGGAGAGGAGAGAAGGAGAGGAGAAGAGTAGAAGACTGAGGAGAGGAGAAGAGGAGAAGACTGAGGAGAGGAGAGGAGGAGAAGACTGAGGAAAGGAGAGGAGAGAACATATGGCATTCAACAGAATTATCTGTAAGATGTATAAATACAAAATTAAATAGGACCTAGAACCGATCCTTGAGGAACCCCATGCATTATATGGCCTACAGGGGAATTTATTCCAAGAATATGTACAAATTGCGTACGTTCATAAAGATAAGAACGAAACAAATTTAACTCAACTGAGCCATTGAGGTACAGTTCAAGTTTTTGAAGCAGTATGTGGTGATTGACGAGATCAAAAGCTTTGGAAAGATCAAGAAAAACAACTCCTGACAAAGTAGATTTATTCATTGCAGGGAGCCATTTGTCAATTAAAAGTGCCAGGGCAATAGCACAAGAATGGTGGCTACGGAAACCAGATTGTAGATGATGGATGATGAAAAAGGCCAAGATCATCCATGTATTTTGTAAGATGAGTGTGAATATGTCGTTCCAGAATCTTTGAAAGTGTAGACAGCAAAAATATTGGCCGAAAGTGATTAAGATCAGAACTGACTTTTGATTTAGGAAGAGGAATAACCTTAGCTTGCTTCCATGCAGACTGAGGAGAGAAGGAGAGGAGGAGAGGAGAAGACTGAGAAGCGGAGGAGAGAAGAAGAGGGGAATAATGAGGAGAGGAGAAGCCTGAGGAGAGAAGGAGAGGAGAAGAGGAGAAGACTGAGGAGAGGAGGAGAGGAGAAGACTTAGGAGAGGAGAAGAGGAGAAACTTGAAGAGAGGAGAGGAGAAAAGGAGAAGAGAAGAAGACTGAGGAGAGAAGGAGAGGAGAAGAGGAGAAGACTGAGGAGAGGAGCAGAGAAGACTGAGGACAGGAGCAGAGAAGACTGAGGAGAGGAGCAGAGAAGACTGAGGAGAGGAGGAGATGAGAAGACTGAGGAAAGGAGAAGAGGAGAAGACTGAGGAAAGGAGAGGAGCAGAGAAGACTGAGGAGAGGAGAGGAGCAGAGAAGACTGAGGAGAGGAGAGGAGCAGAGAAGACTGAGGAGAGGAGGAGATGAGAAGACTGAGGAAAGGAGAGGAGGAGATGAGAAGACTGAGGAAAGGAGAAGAGGAGAACACTGAGGAAAGGAGGAGATGAGAAGACTGAGGAAAGGAGAAGAGGAGAAGACTGAGGAAAGGAGAGGAGCAGAGAAGACTGAGGAGAGGAGAGGAGCAGAGAAGACTGAGGAGAGGAGGAGATGAGAAGACTGAGGAAAGGAGAAGAGGAGAAGACTGAGGAAAGGAGAGGAGCAGAGAAGACTGAGGAGAGGAGCAGAGAAGACTGAGGAGAGGAGCAGAGAAGACTGAGGAGAGGAGGAGATGAGAAGACTGAGGAAAGGAGAAGAGGAGAAGACTGAGGAAAGGAGAGGAGCAGAGAAGACTGAGGAGAGGAGAGGAGCAGAGAAGACTGAGGAGAGGAGGAGATGAGAAGACTGAGGAAAGGAGAGGAGGAGATGAGAAGACTGAGGAAAGGAAGAGGAGAAGACTGAGGAAAGGAGAGGAGCAGAGAAGACTGAGGAGAGGAGCAGAGAAGACTGAGGAGAGGAGGAGATGAGAAGACTGAGGAAAGGAGAAGAGGAGAAGACTGAGGAAAGGAGAGGAGCAGAGAAGACTGAGGAGAGGAGCAGAGAAGACTGAGGAGAGGAGCAGAGAAGACTGAGGAGAGGAGGAGATGAGAAGACTGAGGAAAGGAGAAGAGGAGAAGACTGAGGAAAGGAGAGGAGGAGAAGACTGAGGAGAGGAGAAGAGGAGAAGACTGAGGAAAGGAGAAGAGGAGAGAAGACTGAGGAGAGGAGGAGATGAGAAGACTGAGGAAAGGAGAGGAGGAGAAGACTGAGGAGAGGAGGAGAGGAGAAGACTGAGGAAAGGAGAAGAGGAGAAGACTGAGGAGAGGAGGAGAGGAGAAGACTGAGGAAAGGAGAGGAGCAGAGAAGACTGAGGAGAGGAGAAGAGGAGAAGACTGAGGAAAGGAGAGGAGGAGATGAGAAGACTGAGGAAAGGAGAGGAGAAGAGGAGAAGACTGAGGAAAGGAGAGGAGGAGAGGAGAAGACTGAGGAGAGGAGGAGAGGAGAAGACTGAGGAGAGGAGAGGAGGAGAAGACTGAGGAGAGGAGGAGAGGAGAAGACTGAGGAGAGGAGGAGAGGAGAAGACTGAGGAGAGGAGAGGAGGAGAAGACTGAGGAGAGGAGGAGAGGAGAAGACTGAGGAGAGGAGGAGAGGAGAAGACTGAGGAGAGGAGGAGAGGAGAAGACTGAGGAGAGGAGGAGAGGAGAAGACTGAGGAAAGGAGAGGAGAAGACTGAGGAGAGGAGGAGAGGAGAAGACTGAGGAGAGGAGGAGAGGAGAAGACTGAGGAGAGGAGGAGAGGAGAAGACTGAGGAGAGGAGGAGAGGAGAAGACTGAGGAAAGGAGAAGAGGAGAAGACTGAGGAGAGGAGGAGAGGAGAAGACTGAGGAAAGGAGAGGAGCAGAGAAGACTGAGGAGAGGAGAAGAGGAGAAGACTGAGGAAAGGAGAGGAGGAGAAGACTGAGGAGAGGAGAGGAGGAGAAGACTGAGGAGAGGAGGAGAGGAGAAGACTGAGGAGAGGAGGAGAGGAGAAGACTGAGGAGAGGAGGAGAGGAGAAGACTGAGGAGAGGAGAGGAGGAGAAGACTGAGGAGAGGAGGAGAGGAGAAGACTGAGGAGAGGAGAGGAGGAGAAGACTGAGGAGAGGAGGAGAGGAGAAGACTGAGGAGAGGAGGAGAGGAGAAGACTGAGGAGAGGAGGAGAGGAGAAGACTGAGGAGAGGAGAAGAGGAGAAGACTGAGGAGAGGAGGAGAGGAGAAGACTGAGGAGAGGAGGAGAGGAGAAGACTGAGGAAAGGAGAAGAGGAGAAGACTGAGGAGAGGAGGAGAGGAGAAGACTGAGGAGAGGAGGAGAGGAGAAGACTGAGGAGAGGAGGAGAGGAGAAGACTGAGGAGAGGAGGAGAGGAGAAGACTGAGGAGAGGAGGAGAGGAGAAGACTGAGGAGAGGAGGAGAGGAGAAGACTGAGGAAAGGAGAAGAGGAGAAGTCTTTCAACGGATGTACTCTGCGGCGTGACTGAGTAGAACAGTTGTATTTATTTCATTTAATTCTTGTTGATTCTGTACTTATGCTATTTTGTTGATTCTGTACTTATGCTATTTTGTTGATTCTGTACTTATGCTATTTTGCTAATTTATTTTTATCGTTTAATAGAGGGTGTGACAACTTAGTTTATAGTTACGAGTTAGTGATGTTAGAGAACACGCAGATTCATGCATACACGCACGACAGTTCTGAAATACCCCTTTTCGTTACAATTTAGAAGCATATTTTCTAAATACTCATTTGTTTACAAACAATATGAGGTTAAATTTTTAAAAAAAAATAAAAAAACAGCAACACATAAGTTGAGGTCCGAGGCAATATTTCGATTTTTATTTAAATCTTTATCAAGCCATGTAATAAAAGCATCACATCAAGTCTTTATATACCTATTCAGTTAAACTACAGTTCACTGATGAGAGCATTTCAAATAACAGAACAAAGCACAATAATCAATATATTGTTTAGGTAAATAAATCATGATATAGGTAAATAAGGCATTGTTACTAAATAAGGAATTATTAACCTATATAATGCATTATTTTGCAGATTGTGTGAAATACTGAATTATTTAGGAATGTTTCTAAATAATGATTTGTTTACCTATGTAATGCATTATTAAGCAGAATTTCCTAAATAACATGTTATTTAGTTGCTAAATAATGCATTATTTATGCAAACAATACATTGTTTAGGGACTTCAATTTTCATTATTTAGGGAATTCGCAGATACAAGTTGTATTACTGTGATGTTGTGTGTAGTGATCAAGAAAATTAGAAAATCCTGATTTTGCGCTGTCTTGCGATTTAAAGTGAGGCAACTGCTTTATTTCAATCTAGTTTTAAATATATTCGCAACTGTATTAATATAAGATAACTGCAACGAACGGTTGGAGAATAGAGAGATCCATTATTATTTCTGCCTTTGCGGGATTGCCTTCAAAATAAATAAGCAGAGAGAAATCGCAAGTTAACAGCGATCTTATGGGAAAAAAAGCAGATTCCAGTTGTTCAACAGTTCAATACTCCTGCTCCTGCCACTTCTTCGACACCTATAAACAGCAACAGAAAGAAAAATAACGTTTGAGGTAACTTTAAAACAAAATAGGAAAAAGGGCTAGGCAAATAAAAATAAATAAATAAATAAAACAAAAAGGTATATAAGGAAGAGGGATAAAACAAAAAAAAAATGAAGAATATATCAAACCAATCTTACTGACATACTTACAAGGGACATACCACACCCAGGGGAGATAACCGACAAACAGGCTTACTAGCGTAATGAAGGAGCTTTCATCTTTCTTTCATCCTCTTGGAATCAATCTCGAGAGACAGCACGTCTCCCACTTTGGGGCGTCCAGACATGTAACAAACGATCCAGCATGAAAGCCTTTCAACCAGTATGATATGGGAAGATCAATTCAACGATGAACTGTGTTTTCAACGCTGGGAAGAGCATTGAGTGTGGATAGAACATTTTACACGCGTCAGCGTTTGACAGGCAGTGCGCGGCTGGTCGTCGCCTCACTTTGATATCTATAATTCAGTCCTGCTATACCAAACTGGCGTTTGTGGAATTACGATTAACGATACCATTAGCTGACTAAGTGCTAACTACACAGTTCAAACAAGACACATCGCAATGTCCACATGCAAAATTAATGCATACGGTGACACAGAAACTGTTTGCTGCGTCAGATCACGTGTTGAAATGGTGAATTACTGAGCTTATTTTCCACCCCTTTTGCAAATTATGTTAGAATATCCTGCCTGCACAAAAGCTATTAACACGCTGCTGGCATTGATCTGTACACGGAGCACCATTTATTTACCAGCTAACAGCTCTTTGTGGGACAAAGGACGACAGGATAACGGAACAAAGACAATTTCCCTCTCTATCATTTTTTGTCAAACAGCAAGCCATCATGAAGAAGCATCAGATGTGTGTTTGTGGCGACGGTTCTTCACCTGCAGGAGATTCAGTCAGACCAAACGATGTTCAAGTTCCTGAACGCCTGTCTATTCATCTGCTCTTTCATGTCTTCAAAGTCACGTGCTATCCCGTGTGCATTGATGAGTTGGAATTCGAAAATTATTCCACGCCAACAGAGACCTCTGGTTCGTCAGTGACTTCAACTTTCACTGCCAACTCTGCAACAAGTGCTTGGTCATATCCACCCGACAAGGAGGGGGATAGAATATTCACCCAACAGGACGGCGCCTTTCCGTCTAACACGGAAACTGCCTTCAACAAGATGGTTTGTGGTAGTCCAGTCAGCACAGAGTACGAAGCTGTCAGGACAAAAATTCCATGTACGTTTGGTGCCGTGCGGCGCTATGTGTTATTTGGGCTGGCGGCGTGTGCCTTTGTTCTCAACATAGTGAGATACGGCCCTGTCTTGCTCGAGGAAAGCAAGCACGACAGTATCTTTGCCGTGACCCTTATTCTCATCTTGACGTGGTTAGCACAGATCCCCGTGTTCATCTTCTTATCAGTAGGACTGAAACAGAAGCTGTCTTGGCTTGTTGCCAACATTCGGAGGTACGAGAATACATTCTACTACTGTAGCAAGTTAAGCACATTCAGTCAAGTAATGAAGGCGCTTGTCATTGTGTGCTATACTGCCTTGCTAGCCCTACAAGTCACCTTCCTCTTAATCAATTCCCTGTGTTTTTCTGAAACAGATATGATTTTAACTCCTTTTACGGACGCAGAGGGCGTAACCTATATCTTAATAACCGTCTGTTTCTTTGTTGTGTCCACTGCCGCCTTTCTGACCACGATGGCGCCAGTGACCTCCATGATCATGATGACAGTGTTGCTGAGGAAGGAGTTCCTGTGTGTGACCCAGTCCATGCGCCACCTGTTATTGCCTTTTCCAATTCAATGTACCCAAACCGCCCCAGGCCAGAGCCACAGCAGTACACTCATCAGCCACGGGATACAACCATCAGTTTCGTTCACAGATAAATCCAAAGATGAGATCCAGGAACAGTGCACTGGGCGTGCAGAAGGAAAACAGAAGCCGCTGGGAAACTCGAGGCGTAGGCCTATAAACTGGAGGCGTAAGCGTGCAATGATGACAACGAGACGTGTTACGCCAAGATCAGATAAAGAGTGTAGTCATCATGAAAATATTCATCATTCTGGAAATGAGAATAAGAATCATACTCTTGAAAACAATTCCCCAAATAGGCTTACATCTGCTTGCTGGAATTCATCTTCAGCATCCCTGACTTGTAAAACTCCAGACGTATCTATGACGAAGGAGTCCAAACCAAAAAACGACAGTTACAGTACTCCTGAACTTGAAATAATGACGTCACATTGCCAGCCCTTCAACACCCTGGAAACGACATTTGACCTCATCGAAAGGCGCCATGCTGCTTTGTGCTCACTGGTTGCTTGCGTGTCTAGTACGTTTTGCCACGTCATCCCCCTTTTCCTCGGTACAGCTTTGGCGGCGCTGTGCCTTTCTGTTTACAGCTACAACAGTGGTTCTATAGCATCTGGACATCTGTTCATCGTCAGCTGGTGCCTTGCTGCACAAAACGTCACCACCGCTGTCATAGCTGCCTTCAGCTGCTCTGTGCACGAAGCTGTGAGTAGTAGTTTATTTCTGTCATTGTACACTATAATTTAATGTAATTAATTTTTTTTAATGTTGTTATACTTGTGAGCAGGACAACACGATGACCTGCTCACAGTGGTGAAAAAACGTAAACTCCGATGGTATGGCCACGTCACCAGGTCATCAGGTCTTGCAAAGACCATCCTGCAAGGCACAGTGCAAGGAGGTAGAAGAAGAGGGAGACCGAAAAAGAGGTGGGAGGACAACATTCCAGAATGGACTGGTTTGACACTGAGCGAAACAATCAGGGTTGCTGAGGACAGGGAAAGATGGAGTACGCTGGTTAAACGATCATCTGTGGTGCCCCTACGACCTCCGAATTATGGGATAGGATAGGATAGGATAGGATTCTACTTGTATAAATAGTTTTAATTATCAATTAATATTTATTGCTCTTTTGTGTATATTACAAGTTTCAATTGCACTTACTAGATATAAAATGATAATTTATTTCTGTATTTTAACATGAATGTGTGCACACATGGAATTAGGCGAAAGTGAATGTGCATACCACATTGGCATGACTCGGTGTGACTCCGTCAAGATGTGTCTGTGTGTTTGTATTTGCTTTTGCTACCTTTTTCACTCCCATGCGACAGCAATGCGAGCCTCACAGCTACCCACTGCTCTTAGTCTTCATCTTGTCAAAATCAGCAAATCTCTTGGAAACAGTGCAATCAACCTTTCTTCAGTAACACGTCTTGGGGTCGCCGTTGACGACAGCTTGCCTACGCAAGATTTCAATTCCAAAACCTGTCAAGCCTGTTACTTTCACATACGTCGTGTTGCTCTCATTCAAGTGTCTCACCACAGAGGGAACAAAACCTCTTGTTAGTTAGTTAGTTATTCATTGCTTACAGAGTCCAGCGTACTGCAAAGAGCCGAATCAGGACTACAAAATCAAGACCACAACTTAGTTGAAAGAGGACTCACCCCTGATCCGTATAAAAGATCTGCCGAAACAACCCCAGTGGTAACACTGTGGGCACTCCACCAGTCAGTCACTTTACAATAAAGACATCCCACGCAGGGGACGCTGAGGCTATACTCTATTTTATCGAACCCCCGTTTACAAAAACAAAATAGGATACAAACATTATTATAAAATATCAACAAAACACATACATATAAAATGCCTACATTGCTAAATAAGAATAATAATTATACCATAGGAGCCCTAGTGACCTTTGGCTGAAAACACTCTTGTATCGTCTCTGGTTCTATCAAAACTTAATTATTGCAACTCTCCCCTCCATCTATACAGCCACTACAGCGCGTCCAGAATGTTGCAGCTAGACTAGTTCTAATATTTAGAAAGAATAAAACTGATCAAATCACTGCTGTCCTGTACTCTCATCACTGGCTTCCTATCTTATTGCGAATTGAATACAAAATCTGCCTCATGTCATTTAAGTGTCTCTCTGATTCTGCAACATCATAACTATCTAACTGCATTGAGCTCTACATTAATAATAATAATAATAATAATAATAATAATAATAATAATAATAATAATAATTATTATTATTATTATTATTATTATTATTATTATTATTATTATTATTATTATTATTATTATTATTATTATTATATTTTGCATAGCGCAAAACCAAACTTAAAGCATGCACACAAACATACGTTGGCAATGATAACTATTTAAATGTGGTAAAATATTATGAGATAAAACAGTTAAGTATCTTAAGAAATAACACAAACATCACATGTCCAAAACTGGCATTTAAAAAAGTGTTCGTCCGGCCGTCCGTCGTCCGCCGTCCGTTTGTGCCAAACTTGCGAGTGACTTAATATCTAGGAACCTATTTCAACTATCACAACCAAACCTGGTGTCATGGCGTTTGGACATGATACATCGAAAATGATCAGTGAATGAATGACTTCACTTCAAGGTCAAGGCCACAGAGTCAACAAATGTTAATTTTAAAAAATAAAAATTTCATTTCAGTTTTAAAATTGAACTTATGATTCTTTGATGCATAATACATGTATATATCAATAAGCACATGCTGTGCAAATTTGGTCAACCTTGCTCCAAGATCAGCGTCTCTGGGGCTGTCCAAAGTTGGTTCATATAGGTACATTCAAATGAACTTGACACTAAACTATGAGAAATATAAATTCTAAACTTGTTGTATTTAGAGATTATAGATTGACCTTTTATATATGTTCCGTTTTTCCGTTCATCTTGAAGGTCAAAGTCATTTTTGGCCTTATAAAAACATTTTAAAAATTCGCCATCGAACATTGGAATGGCTCGATAATTGACCCATCGTATGTAGCAACACGAAGGCACAGTCAGCATAGGGGGAAGAGCAATCTCCAACCTCCGTTTTGCGGATGACATTGATGGATTGGCTGGAGAGGAACAAGAACTTGAACAGCTGGTACAGAGGCTTGACACCACCTCCAGAGCCTATGGAATGGAAATAAGTGCAGATAAGACCAAAATGATGACCAACAACACCAATGGCATCAACACGGACATCAATGTCCAAGGCCAATCCCTCAACACAGTGCATAGCTTCAAATATTTAGGAGCCATTGTATCAGACAATGTGTCCCGACAGGAAGTCCTCTCCAGTATCGCACAAACAACTGCTGCCCTGGCGAGGTTGAAGCCCATTTGGAAAGACAGGACCATCAGTCTACATTCCAAGGTAAGGCTGCTGCGCTCCCTTGTCATCTCCATCTTCCTACATGCTTGCGAAACATGGACCCTCACAGCAGATCTCCAACGAAGAATACAAAGCATGGAGATGAGGTGCTACAGAAGACTTCTGGGCATTTCCTATACCCAGCACATCAACGACGAAGTCCGACAGACCATCACACAAGCCATTGGACAAGACGATGACCTGCTCACAATGGTGAAAAAACGGAAACTCCGATGGTATGGCCACGTCACCAGATCACCAGGTCTTGCAAAGACCATCCTGCAAGGCACAGTGCAAGGAGGTAGAAGAAGAGGGAGACCGAAAAAGAGGTGGGAGGAGAATGGACTGGTTTAACACTGAGCGAAACAATCAGGGTTGCTGAGGACAGGGAAAGATGGAGTACGCTGGTTAAACGATCATCTGTGGTGCCCCTACGACCTCCGAGTTATGGGATAGGATAGGTATGTAACAACATTGGGTCATTTGGTCATACATGAACATCAGAGGTTATGCAAAGCTCAAGGTCATTCCAAGGTCAAGGTCAATGAAGACAAGGTCATCCCAAGGTCACTGTTTTTTTTGGCAAAGTATAACTTTCGCTGTAGTTTATTTGAATGTACATGAGTACATTTGGAACCGTAGCTCAAGGCCATCCCAAGGTCAGAAGATCAGTGTCGGTATTTGCATTTTATTGCCACCGTTTCGTTTCGTTTCTTTCTTCTGAGCACTCATTTTGATGTTAAATATTGCAAGTTTGATAAGGACCATGTGAGGCATAAGGGTCATAAGGGTCATAAGAGTCATAAGGGTCATAAGGGTCATAAGAGTCATAAGAGTCATAAGCCTCTAGTTTAACTTGGCAATGTACATTTTATCATGCCTTAATGTATTTACTGCATATTTGTATTGCTTAATGTTTGTGCTTGATGGGTTTTTTAATGCCATATCAACACTAGTTATCCTTGCGTGTGCATGTGTGTCTAATGCCAAGCAGTGTTTAGAGCACACTGTTTGGATTTGCCCTTTTTCAAACTAAATTATTATTATTATTATTATTATTATTATTATTATTATTATTATTATTATTATTATTGTTATTATTATAGGCCTACTTTATTATTATGTTTATTTTGAGGTTGTCGCTGTCACCTTTGGCACATAATGATTCCTGCCCAGAAAAATCCCTCATGATAAGGCTCATGTTTAAAAAAGCAGAGAGGAAAACTCAAAACCCTCTGCATGTCATTATACTGTTGCATCATTTGTATGTGGGTGTGTGCAGGCTAAAACAATATTGCCTGTCCTCTTCATCGCTGATAAATCGAGGTTGTCTCCGACATTACTTCAGAAGGTAAGGGAAGAGATGCAGTAATCATCTTCGGAGAAGAGATTATCAAAGTAATCAACAATGGTATTGGACGCAGTCGATCTAAAGTTCAAAATAAAAATCAATTTCTATTCTGACTACTTCTGTAACAGCGACCTTTTTAGACCCCCGCGCGTTGAGTTCGATTGGAGAAAAAAGCAACAGGCGCTTGTATCTGGACACGCGAGCGCCTATGCCTGTGACGCGTCTCCCTTTGGTTATGTATTAGCCCCTATGCATGTGACGCGTCTCCCTTTGGTTAGTGACGCGTCTCCTTTTGGTTATCTATTATAGATGCCTATGACGCGTCTCCCTTTGGTTATCTATTATAGATAATATAGGCGATAACCAAAGGGAGACGTGTCACAGGCATAGGCGCTCGCGTGTCCAGATACAAGCGCCTGTGAAAAAAGCGTTTCATAGCTCAACATTGTCAACCATTGTGTACATACATGCCTAATACCTACGTGAGGTGGCCTGCCAACTCAGTGGACAGTCATCTCCTTTCCTAGGCCGAAGATCGCGAGTTCCAAACCCGCGTGGGGCCAACGTACGTGACTTAGGTACGAAACATTTTTAGGACACCGGGGGTTTTCTCCTGGTACTCCGTTTTCCTTCCTCCCTTCAATAATGATACTGGATGCAGTCAATGTAAAATTTCAAAAATAAAAATTGTTTATATTCCGATTTTTGTAATAGAGGTTTCTTGAGATCGCCGCGCTTTGAGGTCGATTCGAGAAAAATGCGTGATAGTATCCTGTATTATTATTACTACTACTACTACTACTACTACTACTACTACTACTACTACTACTACTACTACTACTACGATTTAAAAAAAACTAAATCTGACTCAAAAGCGTGGCCATATGTAACCAAGAACAATAGTTACATATTAGCACACATTGTTACATTTACAGCAGACATTGATAAAAAATGTGGCATAAAGGCAGGGAGATCGCTATTAGAAGATGGAAATGACATTTAGGTTTGTACTTAGATTGACTGCGTCCAACACTATTGGTAGGGGAGGAAGGAAACCACAGTACCCAGAGAAAACCCTCGGTGCCCTCATACCTTTTAAATATTTCACTCCTCAACAGGGATCAAACCCAGATATTTTCTTCCTTTTTGACCACAAATGTTTGTTGATGATGATAATGATAATGAGGGGGAGGAGGAGGAGAAGGCGGATGATGATGATGATGATGATGATGATGATGATGATGATGATGATGATGATGATGATGATGATGATGATGATGATGATGATGATGATGATAAAATCAAAGTAACCACTTTACTATTACTGTTGGAGTTAGATATGCAGTTGGTGTTACGATTGAGAGGCGCACGGTAAGGACAAACATTTTCGTGTGGCAATGATAGCATTTATTTCACTTTGATCCGGTTGTGTGCAGTTGCTGGACAGGCCTTTCTCATTGTTTGTTTTCTTCCATTGTCGTGGCAACGTTCAGAATGTCCTAGAATTGTTTTGTTACTGCTGATGGAAGATTCAAGATAAATCTAGCAATTGCGGGTCAAATCTTCCAAGTTCGTAGACAGTGCATAGCCTATTTCCGGTGATGAGTTTTTATTTTGATTATTTGTTGATTGCGTCCTTCTGGAACTTTCCGTATTTTTCATATATTATATAATCGACCATCCAGATACTCATAAAGTGCTAAATGTACTGTCAAGTGTTGTTTGTGTAACCAAGCCACTCCTTCAGAAGTTGGAATTTCCACCCTTACCGTTGGTGAACACGCTCGTCTTCAAATGTAGGGCTTCAGTTTTATAACTGACTAAAAGCATCATATTCTCCTACACGTTTTCTTATTTTTTTTTAAATTTAGTGACCAACTACAGATCATCGTTTCTTCAGTGCCGCGAATGCCCAATGACCTGAAAGTTCGGTTCTGCTGTTTGAAGAATAACGGTTTTACGAAAGTTTTGTGTTAGCATATTTTGGCAACAGAAAACGTCCCTGACACTATGATTAGCCATGCACTGGTCTGTTAAGTGTCGTGGTAAATCCAAAATAAATGTTCTGAGAGTTTTCTTAATTGACTAAAAACCAAATTTTGTCGTCAGATATAGCAATGAATTATAGAAAAATTTCCTCAATGATGGCAACAGTTCTACGGCCAACCTACAAGGACTTTGCTGGATATCCTTACGACATGCCACCTATATATTATATATATATATATATATATATATATATATATATATATATATATATATATATATATATATATATATATATATATATATATATATATAGGACCCAGCTGGGTCCCCAGATCTGACTAAAGTCGGGTACCCAAATGACCGGTTGGTGACTTTTAAGGTGCCCAGAAACCATAGTTTATAAGGATATATATATATATATATATATTCATACAGTGCTTATGGTGAAGCGAGTTACACAAGCATCGAGGCTTATTCGACATTGTTGAAAGACTCTATATATAAAAAAAACGTTCACTCATTAACAGTTAGCTTCGTCGAAGAATTCTTTTAAAGTTATATTTTTTATGTGACTAGGTGCAGTTGACAGTACAAAGATTAACCACGGAGGAAGTGGGCTACAGTGTCTACGGTCTGTTTGTCGTCACCAGGCCCACCATTCTGATGGTTAGTAAACCTCTTCATTTTCATTTCATCCTTGAAAAACAAAGCGCCCAGTCCAAGCACAAAACCAAACCAGATAAACACTATACTCCACGACTTCTAAAACGCCTTTGGTGGAGTGCCCCGTCAGCATCCACTGCTGAAGCTAGTGTCAAACGCCAAGATCTATAAAGGGTTCGTATGGACCTAGATCAGGGCTTGTCTGTGTGGGAATGAAAGACCTGGAACAATTGGCTTCCAACCAGCATGACACTGGCTACCAAGACTTAAGCTCATTTATGGTTTCTTTCTGCATTATTCAGGCACGATATTTTTCTTCTTCTACTTCTTCTGTTACATGAGTTGAATTGAATAATAAGCAAGATTATCTACACTTTCCAGTTATTCATCTTTTTTCAAGACGCAGGATTTTAGACACACTAAATCCAGTGCTGATAATCGAAGATTTATTTGCTTTTGTCGTTTTAATCCTTGGTAAGCTATTCAGCTTTCACTTTCATACATTTATTATCATTTCGTATTTCTGTCCACTCATATTTGCTTATCTCTCTGTCTCCATTCCTACCCCCGTGGGGGTTCCTGGGGGTTTCTGTATAAATAGTATCCCCACTTTCTGGAAATTTAGTGCTTTAAATTCCCACTGTCGCTGTCGTTCTCCTTTGTTCTTTCTCATTACTATTCTGTTCTATTAATATACTATACTATCTTTTTCTTCGCTAGACCAGTCACCTACATTTGTTATTGAAAACTCTTCCAGAACTCCTCATTTGTGTATGAGGTCTGTTGTATCAGCTTAGGAATATTGGACGCTTTCTGCCAAATGGTCAATAGGCTTCCAATGATATTATTATTTAGCAATGTAGGCATTGTATATGTATGTGTTGTGTTGATATTTATAATGATGTTTGTATTCTATTTTGTTTTTGTAAATGGGGGTTCGATAAATTAAGAGTATTGCATCAGCATCCCCTGCGTGGAATGCCTTTCTTCTTGTAAAGTGACCGGCTGGTGGAGTGCCTTCAGTGTTACCACTAGGGTTGTTTCGGCAGACCTATTATTCGGATCAGGGGTGAGCCCTCTTTCAACCCAGTCGTGGTCCTGATTTTGTGGTCCTGATTCGGGTCTTTGCAGTCTGCTGGACCCTGTAAGCAATGAATAACTAACAAAATCTCTCTATCTCCCTCTCTCTCTCTCTCTCTCTCTCTCTCCCTCTCTCTCTCTCTCTCTCGCTCTCCCTCTCTCTCTCTCTCTCCACCCTCTCTCTCTCTCCCCCCCTCTCTCTCTCTCGCTCTCCCTCTCTCTCTCTCTCTCTCGCTCTCTCTCTCTCTCTCCATTATTATTAATTTTTGTCCCCAGCTATGCGGCACGATCCTGACGTACACCGTGGTGGTGGTGCAGTTTCAGATGGGGACGCCTAACTGTCCAGTCGTCACTGCAGGACTATAGGCCACAGTGTACACTACGCCACAGCGTGTTTTGCCTTCAAACAACAATAAACAGACGTTGAATGTACTGTTGACATTCAAACGGCCTTAACTCCTTCCGGAAGGTACCGATTCATGTTAATAGCTGGATGTCGTTTGATTTGAACTATACATTTTAGCGATAATTATCTGGAGTTAGTTTTGTGAAAATGTGTCATTCAGACAGTCGCTTTGATTGACTCTCTTTTATTGGTTTGGCTGTTTCCAAGAGCTTCGCTAACATACATTACCGCGCTTGACACAATGGAAGCAGAGGATGGCTAGTGCGTGCATCCACACACAATGCTGCGTCACAACAATTTATATTCTCATTAAAGCACTTACTTATGGCTGGACAGATAATTTTATGTAAGACCGCCCACATTTGCTGGCAGGACCACATGTAGTTAAATCTGTAATCGGAATTAGATTTCTATCGAGGCAGAAACTGTAAGGTGTTGTTTGTGAGATCAAAGCCACTCCTTCAGAAGTTGACATTTCCACCCTTGCCGTTCGTGAACACGCTCGTGAACAAATGTATGGCTAACTTCTATTTATAGCTAATTAAACACCTCTTATTCTCTTACAAGTTTACTGAGTTTTGTTAACTTTAATGACCAACAACAGATCATCGTTCCTTCAGTGCCGCGAATGCCCAATGACCTGAACGTTCGGTTCTGGTATTGAAGAATAACGGTTTTACTGATGCTTTGTGTTAGCATATTTTGGCAACAGAAAATGTCCTTCAAATTCTATGATTAATCATGCACTGATCTGTAAGTGTCGTGGTAAATCCAAAAGTAAATGTTCTGAGAGTTTTCTTAATGGACTAAAAACCGATTTTTGTCGTCAGATATAGCGTTGAATTGCGTTAGCGATGGCGACAATTCCACGACCAACCTACAAGAATGGTGGAGCACAGAAGACAAAGCTAGCTCTCAACTTGTTGTTTCACTTTATGAACTTTGCTGGATATCCTTACGACATGCCAGAAACTATTCTAGATCCAAACAACATTTCAAACTCTAGGCAACAGAGAGTCGCGTTCGACGTCGAGACAAATGTGGCGCATCTTGGCACGGAGGTCGGAGACGTTGTTGGTGAGACCTGTACACTTGAGTCGGTGAACACGCGCAACGCGGGGAAGAAGACAAAGCGAGCACAGTTGGAAATTTCCACTCAGAATAGCAATCACGGATGTGCAAGGGATCCAGCTGTTTGTGAAATCAGTATTACCAAAAACGATCTCACATCAGAGAGGTTCGGGAAGGAGCGACTGACAATATCGTGTAGACATTTTCTGCGAACTGCAGTGTTCTTGATTAATGTTGCCATTTCCACAATCAACATTGTGCGTTACTTCCCCGCTATTTTGATGAGTTCCCAAATAGACTCCAAAGCAAGCATGTTTATGATGTTCACGTTACAATGGAGTGGCCTGTTCTACGTATACCTGCTCAGTTACATCGGCGTGCGACGGAAGGTGAACGCTCTGTTGTTCACTTTGAGAGACTATGAAGAGAGGTACGGCTACTCCTTTGACGTCGCCGCAATGAATTCCAAAGTAAAGCTCATCGTTATTACAACATATACGCTGTTGCCGGTCGCTACTACAGCTTTGATATTCACCTTCGTGTTAAAGATGGATCTGTTCAAAGAACATTTGACGCCCTTCGAAAACGCGCAAGGTTTGGGGTTGATTGCTATAACGGGTTATGCCTGTGTGGTTACTTACCTCACGTTCTCTTGCTACAACAGCCTCCTGCTCCCTCTCTTGGGCCTGTCATATGTGGTGAAGAAGGAGTTTCTTGACATGGCTCAACAGTTTGGCAAACTGTTTCCAAAACAAGAACGCCTAGTTGCTGCAACTATGATGGAGCCTGAAAAGCCTGCTGCGCAAGGAAACCTCACCTGTGAGGACAGATATTGGCTGACTCTTGAACAGAATGATCACGCTAGAACTGACGCATGGACGGCAACATCAGTTACTTCAAGTGCATTAGAACCGACCACTACGGAAGTCACTCAAAGCGGAAGACAAGACTTTATTGGAACCGAAAATCTGCCATTTCCCACCGCGGGCCTTCATCGGAACACTGTTTCCATGGAAGCGACCTTTGATTTTCTGTGTGAACGACACGAGGCAATATGCAGTATCGTGGATCATGTGCAGGACTGCTGTGTGCACTACTTCCCTGAGATGTGTGTGACGTCCGTAGTTTCACTGTGCTTCACAGTGTATTCGCTGACCATTGGGGCTCTGCCTTTGGGGAATGTGGTGGCTTTCTCTAGTGCCATGATGTCCAAAGTCTCCCTGCTGACTATCTTCACCTACTTGGGATGCTCCGTGCATGATGCTGTGAGTAAACTATTTTGATAGTATTTGCAGACTTATCTTATTTCAAATACCTTTAAATACTCGGGAATCAGAACGACCCAAATTTCGGTCATGCACGATATATCTCAAGAACCACTGATTAGATATTGATCAAACCTCACGGGAACGTTACCTGAGTTAATGACCAGCCTCTCATTGCATTTTTCTCTACCTCAAAGGTCAAGGTCATTGAATGCCATTTTTTGCAAAGATAACAACAACAACAACATGTTTACTGTATATGTCACACACAATAATTGTGACCCTGTTGGAAGTTTTTTGTGATTGAGGTACTTCAACTCATGGCCATCATTCAGTGGCAGTCCGTTGGTCGATCAGTCGATCGACCTTTTCTAGTTCAAAATCGTGGTTTTGCGTTCAAAATGACATGACCGATTTGATAATTTTTACTATACAGATAAGCTAATGCTTAGCTTATATAATTGATATTGGCACTTTGTCAATGGATTTAGTGGCTGAATTCCATCATTTGTTAAACACATTTTGAGCTGTATTTCAACACTAGCTAAATAGAATGTTAAAAATTACTTTGCACATAGTTGTACGAGTGACCCACCGTTCCATGTTTTTAATTTGCTTTAGGACAGACCTCCAGACAAAACAGCCTCACAACAATTAACGTGTTTTTTTCTAAATGGTAGTTTCAATTTTGTGTGTAAATGTCTGGAAGTATATTTGAAAGGCTTGATAACTTGTTAAACATGAGAATTGGGTCATTCGTCCTTTGAATGGCTCCCTAACTTGTTAAACATGACAATTGGGTCATTCGTCCTAGGAATGGCTTCCTAACTTGTTAAACATGACAATTTGGTCATTCGTCCTAGGAATGGCTTCCTAACTTGTTAAACATGACAATTTGGTCATTCGTCCTAGGAATGGCTTCCTAACTTGTTAAACATGACAATTTGGTCATTCGTCCTAGGACTGGCTTCATAGCTTGTTAAACATGACAATCGTCCCCTATACGCTTAATGTGTCCGGGGACGTAAATTTTACTCCAAAAAAAAATAAAATTGGGTCATTCGTCCTAGGAATGGCTCCCTAACTTGTTAAACATGACAATTTGGTCATTCGTCCAAGGAATGGCTTGCTAACTTGTTAAACATGACAATTTGGTCATTCGTCCTAGCAATGGCTTGCTAACTTGTTAAACATGACAATTTGGTCATTCGTCCTAGCAATGGCTTGCTAACTTGTTAAACATGACAATTTGGTCATTCGTCCTAGCAATGGCTTGCTAATTTGTTAAACATGACAATTTGGTCATTCGTCCTAGCAATGGCTTGCTAATTTGTTAAACATGACAATTTGGTCATTCGTCCTAGCAATGGCTTGCTAACTTGTTAAACATGACAATTTGGTCATTCGTCCTAGCAATGGCTTGCTAACTTGTTAAACATGACAATTTGGTCATTCGTCCTAGCAATGGCTTGCTAACTTGTTAAACATGACAATTTGGTCATTCGTCCTAGCAATGGCTTGCTAACTTGTTAAACATGACAATTTGGTCATTCGTCCTAGCAATGGCTTGCTAACTTGTTAAACATGACAATTTGGTCATTCGTCCCCTTTAGCTGTAGTGGTCCACCTAGGCATGTTTTTCAGTCATTGCCCACATTGCACCCCTCACCATTTGCCCTCAAAAATGTTCAAGGTCCTTTTAGCTTGTTTAACAAAACATCTGTACATGTAAGTGCTTGTACGTGAGCAATGCCGTAGTAGCAGTAGTAGTAGTAGTAGTTGTAGTGGTAGTAGTAGTAGTAGTAGTAGTAGTAGTAGTAGTAGTAGTAGTAGTAGTAGTAGTAGTAGTAGTAGTATAGTAATAATAATAATAATATTAATAATAATAATATAATAATAATAATAAATATGGATTGATTCATTAATCAGACTCACAGCGCGGCTGACCTGTACGTGACATACACGCTCTCTACATGTACAGATAGGACCTACATACACAACAAAACACATATCCACCCACTCAAACGTGGGATGACCTACTACACAACAAACACTATCCACCACTTAAACATGGGAATGACCTAACTACACAACAAAACACGTATCCACCACTCAAACATGGGATGACCTACTACACAACAAACACGTATCCACCACTACCTACATACACAACAAACACGTATCCACCACTCAAACATGGGATGACCTACATACACAACAAACACGTATCCACCAATCAAACATGGGATGACCTACATACACAACAAACACGTATCCACCACTCAAACATGGGATGACCTACATACACAACAAACACATATCCACCACTCAAACATGGGATGACCTACATACACAACAAGCACGTATCCACCACTCAAACATGGGATTACCTACATACACAACAAACACGTATCCACCACTCAAACATGGGATGACCTACATACACAACAAACACGTATCTACCACTCAAACATGGGATGACCTACATACACAACAAACACGTATCCACCACTCAAACATGGGATGACCTACATACACAACAAACACGTATCCACCACTCAAACATGGGATGACCTACATACACAACAAACACATATATCCACCACTCAAACATGGAATGACCTACATACACAACAAACACATATCCACCACTCAAACATGGGATGACCTACATACACAACAAACACATATCCACCACTCAAACATGGGGTGTAAAAGTCGCTATTAGAAGACGGAAATCGAAATGGATTTTTATTGTTAAAATGGTAGATAGACGGCCTCCAATACCCGTATTGAAGGGAGGGAGGAAACCGGAGTACCCTGAAAATCTCCTCAGTGTGGAATGTACGTATTATTGGCTGTATTTATCTGCTTACTGAGTATGTCGATCTTTTCTGCTGTTTATTGTGTTTTTTGAGTCTGTTCTACATGTTTTCCCTGCTAGACACTATTTCAATGCGTAGTTGGTTATGAGGAGCTGCTGAGGACAGAGAAAGATGGAGTATGCTGGTTAAACGATCATCTGTGGTGCCTCTACGACCTCCGGGTTACGGGACAGGATTGGATAGGATAGGATCGTTGGTTATTGGTGTATTTTATGGCAAGGAAGACAAACTACAGAAACACTGTTTAAAGCTGGCATTCGTCATTCCTCCTGTTGGTCCGCCACCACCCACTCCATACACTTGTCGCTCTCCCCCTCGTCCCTTATATTTCACTTCTAAATATGTTTGTCCAGTTTGTTACTTTGTGCATATCGTTAGTGAGTGATTTGTTTAATTTCATTTCCCATGAAGCCGGATGTTAACGTTTAGTATGAATGCCTGAGTAAGCTTACTGCGCTTAGCACTGATCTGTCATTAGGATAACAACGCTACATAAATACCATTATTATTATTATTATTATTATTATTATTATTATTATTATATTATTATTATTATTACTATTATTATTATTATTATTATTATTATTATTATTATTATTATGTTTATTATTATTATTATGTTTATTATTATTATTATGTTTATTATTATGTTTATTATTTGCAGGCCAAAGCCATACTTCCTCCGATGTTGACAGCTAGGAAGACGTGTCTGCCACACAGCCTTCTGTACAAGGTAAACACTGCTTACATTGATCGTTTTGTAATACGCTTCTGAGGTTGAGAGTACAATGAGAAGCATTGATGTTTTGTGCTCACAGAATGCATACACTGGCCATTGGCTATTGATATTGTGTGCATTCTGTCATGAAGTAATGAGTTGAAAACGTTACCTCCTAATCCTAAAATGAAATACAGTGATGTATATTTCTACCAGATGCAGTTGACGGTACAAAGACTGACGACGTCAGAGGTGGGGTACAATGTCTATGGTCTTTTCGTCATCTCTAGGCCCGCCATTCTTATGGTACGTTTTTTTTTAAAATGTTAACAATCTAGTGTAATTGTTACATCTTGTACTGGATTTGTTGTTTTGAGTCAATGCCTAAATGGTGTGGGTGATAGTCAGCACGGCATAACTGGGCGAAAGTCTTCTACACAAAAGTCACCGGCCAGGACGGAAAAACTTCACGTTACTATAGGTTCAACTACCACGTGCTCGGCGCCAAGGCGAGCCACAATCTACCCGTGGATTTCGGCTGTGGCCAACAGCCTGGAGAGGATTGGGCACCGCCATGTCTTTCTTGCCCAAGACACATCGTATGATGAAAAGGACCACTCACTCCATATCTACAATGAAGAATACAAAGCATGGAGATGAGGTGCTACAGAAGACTTCTGGGCATTTCCTACACATAGCACAACACCAACGACGAAGTCCGACAGATCATCGCACAAGCCATTGGACAACATGATGACACGCTCACAGTGGTGAACAAACGGAAACTCCGATGGTATGACCAAGTTACCAGAACATCAGGCCTTGCAAAGACCATCCTGCAAGGCACGGTGCAAGGAGGCAGAAGAAGAGGGAGACCGGAAAAGAGGTGGGAGGACAACATTCGAGAATGGACTGACTTGACACTGAGCGAAGCCATGAGGATTGCTGAGGATAGAGAAAGATGGAGTATGCTGGTGAAACGATCATCTGTGGTGCCCAAGACTTTCGAGTTACGAGATAGGATAGGTAATGTCAGAATGGATAGGATAGGATAGGTAATGTCAGAATGGGAAAAAAAGTTACCTACACTTAGACCATGACTTTTAAGATGGATGTGCTTCCTTGTACAGCATATTCAAATTAACTAAAGTGGCTTTACCATGGCTGTGTCCGTTGCTCTAAGGTATGCATCCGGTGCACTAAGGTATGCATCTATTTACATTGGACAACATAATGACATGCTCACAGTGTTAAAAAAACGGAAACTTCGATGGTATTGTCACGTCACCAGAGCATCAAGCCTTGCAAAGACCATCCTGCAAGACACAGTGCAAGGAGGCAGAAAAAGAGGGGGACAGAAAAAGAGGTGAGAGGACAACATTTGAGAATGGACTGGCTTGACACTCAGCGAAGCCATGACGATTGCTGAGGACGGAGAAAGATGGAGTACGCTGGTTAAACAAGCATCTGTGGTGCCCCAACAACTTTCGAGTTACGGGATAGGATAGGATAGGATCTATTTACGCTGGTTAGGACCAAAAGTTGAAAATACTGTTATATAAACAAAATAACGTACGGAAAATGATTGTAATATCCAGTATGTTTGAAGAAATATGAAAGGAACTATAATCAGTGTTCCAGAGGAATTTGTCCCATAAAAACTGGAACTATCAAATTGTACTATAGTTAGATGGTGTAGATGAATAAATGAGAAATTCCCAATTTCGATCAGAAGATATAATGTGGTAATCTAATTAGAACTTTCTTTTATTAGATAGATGCCTCCACTGAAAAAAACTTGTCAAGATCATATGTCAACGGGTATTAAGATTTTTAAAAACTGCATTGTACAACTGACTTTTTGACAAATCGTTGCCACTACAAATAATGAGTGCTATTCACACCTTTAGTGTATTTTACAATGTTAATATTTGCCTTTTTGTTCACTGTGTCCAGCTGACTGGGACCATCGTGACGTACACCGTGGTGGTGGTACAGTTTCAGATGGGGACTTGCAACTGTTTTGCCCCCAACATCACTGCCGTCTGACAGATTTGGGAATTGTGGGAACGGTTATGAGACCATCTTTCCATATTATAATGTCTGAACGCTTATGAGAATATATTTGCCAACAACGGCAAGCAAGCACGATACAGCACGACACCGCCGAAAAGCAAGCTCAAGAGAAGAGCATGTCCAGCTTGATCGACTGACAAAACCAGAACTATTTTCAATCACAAATGTTTCCACCAACACTTTGGTGTAATGTGTGTGAAGACAGGACAAAAGGACACACCTGATCCTAAGTGAAAGGCACCGACAACAACATCAACAACAACAACAACAACAACAACAATAATAATAATAATAATAATAATAATAATAATAATAATAATAATAATAATAATAATAATAATAATAATAATAATAATAATAACAACAACAACAATAATAATAATAATAATAATAATAATAAATAATAATAATAATAATAATAATAATAATAATAATAATACAGGATGCTATAACGCGCATTTTCTTCAATCGAACTCAAAGCGTGGCGATCTGAATAAATCGCTATTACAGAAGTGGAAATAGAAATCAATTTATATTTTTGAAATTTTAGATTAACGGCCTCCAATACCAGTATTGAAGGGAGGAAACCAAAATACCCAGAAAAAAACACTTGGTGGGCATTGCTGACGTGCTACAATACGAAAATATCCTTTATCTAAATTAACATAAACAATGACTAACTAAATAACTCACCATCTAAATTAAAATCACTAGGCAACTGATTGTTGGTATCAGGCGACATAGAGCAATGTATTATATATCATTTTAGTGTAGGAATATCAACACTTTATTATGTCAGCAGAGAAATTCCATACAAGTCAAGCCAGTAATAATACACGTAAGATGTGTAAATCAGGGTTCGTATGGTCTGGTCTTTGAAGGTCTTGGAAAGTTTGGGAGAAACTGGGTTCCATTTTTCAGGCCCTGGAAAGTCTTTGTAAACTTTATAAAGTATCTGTGGTTTGTGAAAGTTTGTGAATTTTGACAGAGTGCACAATCTCTGCTCCTCCGATTCCCACAAAACTAGCAAAGATGACAAGAAAAATTGGGATGAGAGAGTGGCGGTGCATTGAATTAATTGTACTTTTTTGTTTAAATTTTTTTTTTTGATTGAGGGGAGACCATCAGTGTATTATCTTTTTTTTTCACGGTCACCGAAAATGAGTTACTTCCCTTTCAAAACTCCGAAAAATGGCTTTTTTCCTTGCCGAAGGAAGCAAAAGTCGGTTGCAGTTTTAATCATTTGTGGTAAATTTCAGCAATCCAATCCGTGTTTATTAGTTTTGGAAGACTTTTATATGAAACTTTTACTTTTACTTGAAAGTTTGGGAAAAGTTTGTTTTAGTATGAACCCTGAGAAATGAGATAAGCCAATCGCTTTTTGTGAGC